>JASIRB010002921.1:0-73558 GCA_030323885.1 Branchipolynoe longqiensis
AATCAAAAGTAGTGGGTAAATATGAAGATTTATGTGAATAATATATTTTGCTTCTTAAATTAAGAATTTACCAGCTCAATTCATTTCCCCACCATGTCGAAATTCTTTGCCCATTTTTCTAATAGGTTGGTTTTCACCCCTGTACTGGATGTACGGGGTGAATCCTTTATCTAAGCTATAACCTGTGCTTTGCATGGGTAGGCGATAATTAAAGTAGCACAGTCCGATGGTTTTGAGTTTCTGAGAAAAATATATTAGGTCAATCATTATAATCTACCTTACTTTAGCTTGAAGTAACTTTTATTTTAAATGGCTAACTTTTGATATATTTGAAGTGCAGCCATGCAAAATTAATTTTGGCAAGCACACCAAAACCTTGACACCACAGGCTTCTGCAGTAACATATTCAATTCAATTGCCTCAGTATTCCCTTCTGTGTGGTAACAAATGTTTAATAAAGCACCACTATCTAAGTTAGATATGTAGAAATAAATCTTGATAATTGTTTCGGTTTTGAAAACTTGATGTTTTCATCGGACTATGCACCTTTAAGCTAGTTTAACTAACTATAATTTGTTGAATGTTGTTTTTGACTCGAAGGGCTGGAGTAATTATTTGTCAAATCCTACGACTGTTGGGATCTTTTGCGACTATATATCGTGTTACGATCTATTTAATAAATTGGCTATAATTGTTTTATATACTAAACATTTATAGACCAACTATTGAGGATTATTTAATGCAATGTTTAATTTAAGGCAAATATATTAATGCTGCTAAAACACCAACATTTGACGTCCGCGAGGAGTTTGCGGTATAATTTCTGTTTTCAAACATCCGGGCGATTTCACTGCAAAAGAAACACAGTTCACAAAGACCAAGATATGAGGTAAGATCATTGTGTTTGTTCACGCTTGGTGCAATTATGTTGGGGTCAAGATAATGTTTAGACACGTAAAGTAAATACTCAAGCTTAATTAAGTAGTCTATTCAGTTATAAAGAAACTGACTGGGCGATAATCAAGGTTTTTTACGCGAGTTACTGACTTAGTGACAACACCGTGCTGAGGAGAATCATTTCACAAAATATTTGCTGTCTTGTCATTAGATGATTTGGTTGCCTATTATTTAAACATTCAATAAATAGCCTATCTGGTGATAATATCATTCATATGCCCTATGCTAGTTCCCTAGTAATTTAGAAGTAATAGTATTTGGACAACATTTGAACAGCATAGGCCATACTCCCCATAGCTAGCCATAGGCTATGGCATGCATAGCCATCGGGCCTACACATTACTAATCATTGCTGATTGCAGTAATGTGAAATGCCAAATCAAATGGACATGGACATGCCAGGTGTTTTGTTACAACTTACATGCATGACGTGATATTTTGACCAAAATAGTTGTAAGTTGGTTCTACACACCAGACGGGATGGCTGAATGAGTTAGAGCGTCCGTCTCCCGTGTTGGTAGACCGTGGAATCGTGGGTTCGAACCCTGGTCGAGTCAAACCAATGACTTTAAAATTGTTACTTGCCACTTCCTAGCGAGGCGCTCGGAATTATTAAGATATGGCAAGGACTGGTTGGCTCAGTGTCAGGATAATGTGACTGAGTGGGATATCACTTATCAGGTCATGGTGCTGGCAGCGTGGTATCCCAGTGGGTGGCACTATAAAGTCGTCATGAGTGCGCACTGTCACAAGTCGGTGCCCATCCTGATATGACCGTAGATGTTGCTAGGATGTAAAACAACAATAAACAAACAAACAAAGTCAAAGCACATCGTTGACATTGGGCATATATAGGCATAAATGTATGCTGAACATGTTTTGAGGATCTTATTCACATAAGCCATGATAAGAGTCAGAAAAATGTTCACAGGAATTTGCATTTTTTACAGTGAGTATTAGTTCCGCTTCATTATTTCATGGCCATTCTGTGATTCATAACTTAAAGCCAACACCACAAGATACTGGCATTCAAACTCACACATCTTGTTCTAAAGGCCCTGTCACATTACAACGCATCTCGGAAGCGAGCGGCTAAGGCGTTCAATCACTTTTTTACGTCGAGAAGCATCAAACTTTTCGGCGCGAGGGCAAAGTTGGACGTATTCATAGTGTATGGCTAACGTGCCTCCCGGCGAAAAATGCTTGAATTACGCTCACGGTATTTTCGCAGAACGCTGGTGAACGTTATTATACATTATTCGATCGCCAGAACTACACCTCATACGTTACATACGTCAAGATACGCTGGAGAAACGTTAACATATGTTGGACGTACGTTATCCATACATTGTCAGTACGCGGACTGTACGTTACCACTGCCTTAACGTAGGTCAACGTAGGGAACAATGTTTGTCCAACGTACATCGACTTATGCCTAACGTATACGTAACGTATGGCCGATGTCAAATCCACACGTTGTCAAACGTTGTCGTAGGTCAAAAGTTTTGTGCATGAAATTTTGTACCCTGCCCCGTCACTAAAATGCATAGTACTAGTAGTCTCCGAAAGATTGACTTGATAAAGATATTTATATCGTTTTCAAATACTATGTTCCTCTAGAGTAGAATAGTTCCAGTGGGTCAGTCAAAATGCTAAAATGTGTTCACGTTATAATAAAGTAAACAAGAACAATCTACTATTTGCTAAATAAATTTAGCGTCCATTATTACATAGTCCGATGGTTTTGAGTTTCTGTTATTTTTTTCTGAGATAAATATATTAAATTGATTGTTATAATCTACCTTACTTTAGTTTGAAGTAACTTTCATTTTAAATGGCTAACTTTTGAAACATTTGAAATACAAACATTCAAAACTAATTTTGGCAAGCACGCAAAAACTCGGACATCATAGGCTTATGCACGAACAGCTTCTATTAAATTGAAACAATATCATGAATATGCCATTCTATGTGGCAACACATGCTTAATAAATGCATCAGTATCTAAGTTAGATATGTAGAATCAAATCTAGATAATTGTTTTTGTTTTGAAAATTTGATGCTTCATCGGACTATGCAGCCTTACGTAATGCTCATTTCACTGTCCATGGCAAATAGACTACATCACGGTTCCAGCGGCACAGTGCATTGTGGGATGCACCAGAGCAAAACAACCCCCCGAGAAGCACATGGCACATGCTAATAGTATACACTGGGTGCAGCTATGAAATGTGTTAGTTTCAGCTCATCTCAGCTCTTGTTTGAAACATAGAATACCAACTAAAAAAATATATATAATAAATTAAGATATTAATCTTTTATCCAGCATTGCATTTACATCAATATAATCAGCACATTTTATGCCATGTGCATTTAGATTTAGAAGATCTAGGCACTCAGACTAGTGTTAGAGCCATAGCTAGAGTACTCAATGCATTGTCAATGGCAGTGAGCAATCTCCATACATAAAAAGTAAAATATTGATAAAACTACACCACCTAGGGACAAACCGCTTGTAACACATATAGAAAACATGTTTAACAAAAAGATTATATTAAATTGATAAGGTTAGGGTTTTGGATTTCTATTATTTTTGAATAAAACTAACGTTTTTCACTGCGCGCTTTGGCAGACTCAATGGCCGTATGCCTTTGCTTTGCTCCCAAGGCCGTTTTCAGCGCATGCACAGTCGGAACCGTGATGTAGTCTATTATGGTCGAGACCAGTTTAGGTATCGGGTTCAATTCACATATATAGAAATCCATGTTTATGTGCATGATAATGGAGACAAGATGCAAACTGTAATTGGAAGAATTTGTGGTGCAAGGCTTTCATCTTTCCTGAGATGTCACTACTCAGTAAGCGCCATGATATTATATAGTAATTCTGTGGGTGTGTGCGAGGCTGATATGTTAGACTACAATGAACCAGTGGAATCAAAGAGTGGGTTTTACAAAGAACCAACAAGATAATACTATAAGCCGTAGCTTCTGATTTTTGTGGGTTTTCCGGTACTGAATCTTAATTTTGTGGAATTGCTTGATTTCTTCTACTATTACAATATATTTTGTTTAACTGTAAGTGTAATCAATAGAATCTTGTTTGAATTTGTTGTGTGTGTTAAAATGATGTTTTAGATGTGTGTTAAAATGTGCGTGTTATGTTTTTCTCAATTTGTTATAAATTGAGAACAACTAATTTATAAAAAAAAAATATTTTGATCTTATACAAATTTTGTATCAGATCAAAATTTAAAAAATGAATAATTTTATTTTTAACTCTGAAGTATGCACAACGTGTAAACCTTCATACAAACATGGATTCTGCTATTATTTTGGATGTTTTCAGTTTCAGTTTCCATATCACAAATGTGGTACACAGGTTACACATGGTCATGCTATATTAGTTATACCCACTCATTTAAAACAAATTAACCAAATCACAAGAAACTTGCAGACCCCTGTATGAAATCACATACACAATTTTAAGGCAATAGAAAATGTAATTTTCCTTCAGCAGGCAGCCTCAAACATCAGGACTTAATCATTTTGTTTAGTCATTCAATCATATTTCAGGCATGAGTATGTATTATTAGTGGAGATATAACAGGGCAAACTTGAGCAAAGATTGGTGTTTTTAGGCCTTTTCCTATACGGTTATAGACTGAGTGAGCATACCTATTATAAGGATATGTCTTGATGACAAATGGTGTCCTGTAATCTGTAATTGTGACAGCTGTTTAAATAAATGACACTGAGATTTGGACAGATGAATTGCTATATTAACCGATTTGTGAAGTATAGGTGAGCCTGTTAATAGTTAATAATACTTTTATATTAAACAAAAGTTTTCCGAATTACATTGTCCTTTCTACATGTCTTTGTACAGAAAGGAAACTACATTTGCCAGGGATGAAAGATCTCCGCGATTTTGTCTATTTACCGGTTAATGTTAAGCAAAATGTAAAGGAATCAGGATATATATACAATGACAACAATTGGGTAGTTTGAATCCCATAGTTATGACCTTAGATGTTGCGAGAACATACACCCCAAACAAGAACAAGAACAAGTTAGGTATGGGTGATAACAGTTAACATAGGCACAACAAAGATAGTTGAAACCTCACTTCCGGCATGTTTCCGCAATTCCCTGACAGTACTAATCCTATGGGGGAAATCCGGTTTTCGCAGAAATTCACCACCGGTGTAATAATCTCGGCTTGTTTTCTACGTTTTATTTGCTGGAGACCACTTTCATTCATGAGTTACATAATGATCTATTAAAGCCCAAGGGGGATCTGAACCCATGAGTTTGTGGGTTCGAACCGTGGTTGAGTCAAACCAAAGACTTAAAAATTGATCGCTTCCTAGCCTGGCTCTTGGCATTACTAGGAGAGGGCAAGGACTGGTTCGCTGAGTGGCAGGATAATGTGACTGAGTGGCATATCAGGTCATGGTGCTTGCGGCCTGATTTCCCAGTGGGACAGCAATATAAAGTCATCATGAGTGTTCACTGTCACAAGTCGGTACACGTCCTGATATGACCTTCGATGATGCTAGGCTATAAACCAACAAACAACAATTAAAGCCCAAACCAAAAAGAACCCACGTGGATGGTGTGAGGTTAATTTGTTGCGGTTTTACATCCTGGCAACAGCTAAGGTCATATCAGGATAGGTACCAACTTGTGACAGTGTGTACTCATGACGTGTTTATAGTACTGCCTGACTGGGAGACCAGGCCGCTGATCCCATGACTCGATTTCCCACTCATACTGTTACTGATACTGAGCTGACCAGTCCAGCCGTATCTGAGAAATGCTGAGCGCCAGGCTAGATAGCGACAGGAATCAATTTTGTAGGTCATTTGGTTTGACTCAGCTAGGATTCAAACCACCGACCTTCCACACAGGAATATTGCACTTTACAGATCCAGCCACCACATCCGGTCATTTGAGATTAAAATTAAATACAAATATCAGTGTTTTTTTAATAATTTTTTTAAAAATTGAGGCTGTATTTATACTGTCCATAGCATATATAAGCCCAGGTACCAAGGCTTGTTTTCAATGCTGGCCAGTTGTAGTGTTGGTGTTATCTTACCACGCGGTAGCTGCTGTCAAGGTATATACTATATCCCACGGTGCAGTCCTGCACATATGTACAAACATTTTGTGTCATGTACAAATTGTAGCTGATACAATTTCATGTGTATGGCATTTGTTTAGAAATACTCATCAATCTTGCATGTCCAGTATATGTTATTTTATAAGATCATCCACTTGGGAGATGTCAAACCATGTACATACAAAATACTACATGTATTTGTGGTTACATAAAAGTTACAACTCAATTCGACTTTGGTGCTAAATCTACATTTCTTTGCACTGGCTTTCATGTTGTCTTCTAATAAAACCTAGCAATGAAAAACCACACAGGAGATGTACTTCCATCGATACGAAATATAATGCAGTTCACAAAGAACAATTCAAAATGATTATTTAAAGCTGCATAGTCCGATGAAGCCATAAAATTTCCGAAACCAAAAGAATTATCTAGATTTGGTTGTACATATCTAACTTGGATACTGGTACACTTATTAAACATGTATTGCTGAATAGACAGAAATACTGAGTCAACTTAATGGAACCTGTTTCTGCAGAAGCCTCTTGTGTCAGAATTTTGACGTACATGCCAAAATTAATTTAGCATGTTTACACTTCGAATGTCTCAAAAGGTAGCCATTTAAAGTAAAAGTTATTTCAACCTAAAGTAAGATAGATAATACCGATCAACATAATGTCTCAGAAGATGACAGAAACTCAAAGCCATCGGATTATGCAACCTTAAAGCTGCACAGTTCGATGAAAGCATCAAATTTTCAAAATCAAAACACTTGACCGAGATTTGATTCTACATATGGGTCATTCCTTAAAACTGGGCACAAAAGTGTGACATGGAAACCAAAAGTGAAAACCTTCCAAATAATAGCATAAATCCTTCCAAAAAATAGCCTAATCCAATGTCCTATGAAGGTTTGCATGTTGTGCATATGTCAGAGTTGAACAAAATTAGTTTCACTTTTTGAATTAGATCTTATACAAATTGAGCAATATATTAATATCACTCGTGTAACATGAAAATCAAAGACACATGCAGAACCTCATTTTAACATATACAACAGAGTCAAACAAGATTTTATTGATTACTGTTAAGCAGACAAGGTTATGACTTACAAGAAAAAAGTTGAAAAATAAGTTGAAAAAAGTTTGGCTACATGTATGGTGTCAATGTGTAAATTTTCACATTTTCACTCTAGCACATTATCATACAATTATAATGCTTGATTTCTTTTGTTGAGGGATCTATACTTGTAGAATGCTATCATACTAATTGTACAGAGGCTAACAATAATTATTGGACTTGCTATCAATAAAACAAAGACTTAATTATCAGCATCGATAACATGGAGACCAAATATGTTATTAAGCATTTGCTGCCACATAAAAGGGAATACCGAGACTATGGTGTCAGTTTTGGCATCCTTGCCAACATTAATTTTGTATGTTTGCACTTCAAATATCTCAAAAGTTAGCCATTTGAAATAAGTTACTTCAACCTGAAGTAAGATAGATAATATCGATCAACCTGATATGTGTCTCAGAAAATGACAGAAATTCAAAATCATCGGACTATGTAACTTAAAAAAAAACCACCAAAACCGATCAACCTAATATATTTGTCTCAGAAATGATGGAAAATCAAAACCATGGCAACTTAACAAACAAACAAATTTCTAAGCACTCATTTTGCATCCTTTAAAAAAGAAAACTTTATTTAATTTTTAATTTGTTTAAAAAACACTCTTTTTTAAACTGACGTCGCGCTCTGGCACTGACTTCCAGTAACTCAGCAGCCGGCGAGACGGCGGAGGACCTGGTGATGGACACCAGCAACACGAGTGCCTCCACGTCGGGCGCCGCCACGCCGGTGCCGGTGGCGTCGAACCCCGGCACGCCCCGCTCCGCCGCTGACCAGGAGGTCCGGCACACGCCGCCGCCGCCCGCCGCCCCGCTGTCCCTCTCCACCGTCCCGCAGGCGCCCTCACCCTCGCCCGCGCAGCTGGTGCAGATGCAGCTGGCGCAACAGCAGAAGGCGCACCAGCTGCCGCAGAGCAAGTACGCGCAGCTGCTGGCGGTGATTGAGGACATGGGTAAGGACATCAGACCTACCTACTCCGGCAGCAAGACCTCCTCGGAGCGGCTCAAGCGGGGCATAGTACACGCACGCATCCTAGTCAGGGAGTGTCTGATGGAGTGTGAGCGCAGCGCACGGACATAAAAGAGAGGCGGAAGCAGCGCAAGCGAATGGAGGCGGAAGCAGCGCAAGCGAATGGAGGCTGAAGCAGCGCAAGCGAATGGAGGTGGAAGCAGCACAAGCGAATGGAGGCGGAAGCAGCGCAAGCGAATGGAGGCGGAAGCAGCGCAAGCGAATGGAGGCGGAAGCATCACTTTGTATGGGGACGGAAGCAGCAGAGTGCCAGAAGAAAGCTCCTCGCCTGCTGCAATATCGACAGCTGTGTGGCAGATTGGTGTAAATGGGATAATATACATGATGTACATGGTATATGTGTTATATGTACCGTATATACATATGGTATATATATATCAGGGATGAAAGATCTCCGCGATTTCGCGGATTTCCGGGATTTTTCAATCCCGCAGCACGATTAACATATAGGCCCTACTGTTTTACACTGCAGCACTATCAGCGTATACTACTGATACGTGCTTCAAACAGCGCAGCACTATCAGCGTATACCACTAATACGTGCTTCAGACTGTGCAGCACTATCAGCGTATACCAATATGTATGAAACCTGACATCCGGGAATTTTCCGCGATTCCCTGACAATGCTAAACCTATGGGAGAATATCAGCATTTCCGCTTTTTTTCCCGGAGACCACTTTCATCCCTGATATATGGTATATATGATATATGGGTAGTTCTTTGAAATTGTGTGGCACATTTATGACATTGACACCAAAAGTGAAAACGTTCAAAATAATAGCAACAACAAAAATCCAAATAATTGCAGAATCCATTTTCATATGAAGGTTTACATGTTATGCATATGCCAGAGCTGAAAAAAGGCTATTTCACTTTTTTTATTTTGATCTCATGCAAATTAAGCAATATGTTAAAATGCCATGTGTAACATGGAACTCAAACACACAACCAAAACATCGTTCTAACATAAAATGGTCTTACATGAAAAAGTTGGGAAAAAATGTAAACTTTGGTATACATGTGTAAATTTTCACATTACCACAAAACTATACTTGTAAGCATACTTTTGATACATTTTGTGGGATAGATCAAATACATGTAGTATTGCTAACATACTTAGCACACAGAGGCAACAATAGCTATTTGACTTGCTATTAAAAAGAAGAAGGAATTAATTATGTCCATCGTAACATGGACACCAAATATGCTGTGCCCAGTTTCAGAGAACAACTTTATCTATAAAAGATGCATGACTTGTTGAATTAGGAATTTTCAACATGCAAATGTGGACTGGACAAAGACAATTGATTGGATTAATAGTGAAAGAATTTTGCTTGGACTAAGAATTATTTAATCAAGCCTGATTATATAATATATAATTGTGCAGTAGTATATATGGGATATCATTTTGGTTGGTTTGAGAATTATATAATCATCCAGCCTGATTATATAATATACATGTATAATTGTGCAGTAGTATATATGGGAGAGAATTTTGGTTAGCTTGAGATTTACTTAATCACCAAGCCCGATTATATAATATATAATTGTGCGGTAGTATATGTGGGAGAGAATTTTGGTTGGATTCAGAATTTTTTATCATGAAGCCCGATTATATAATATGTTATTATATAATTATGCAGTAGTATGTCCTCAGCAACCTGATCTGAAAACCCCTGCTATGTGCAATAGATTTTTCATTGTACAAATTGTTTTGGTCTTATTTGAATATCCTTCCGATAAGAGGACACCCGCTGTGCCAGGACAGCAATGATATGGATGCAGAGTTGTCCTTTGAAGACAAGTACTACAGTATATAATTATATATGTAAAGCATTATATAATATTGAATATATGTTTGTATGTGTTTGTGAGGTGAAAATGAGATGTCGGCTTGATGAGAAAAGCATCACAGACTTCTGGCCAATGTAATCCAGTTGCGTATTTTTATGGTCATTCGTCGGTTCTTGGAATGTTTGTGTATCTGAGAGTAGGTTATGACGTCAGAAGAATGTGTTGTTACCATGTGTAATGGTGTCAGATTTATAGACCTATTTAGTGTTTATGTGGGTTTACATTTTACAATTTTTTTTAATACACAAGTATGACTATGTCCTGATGAAATAAATGTATTTAAATGTTCACGTTGAAAAGGCCAGTTTAGAAAAAAGGAATTGGCCTCACAATATATTATATATCTGTACTATTTACATCATCAGTGTTTGTATGACTGTGGGCTATTGTAGATTATGTTAAGTTTTATATGTGCTCACGTTATTGTCGTAAGCACGTAATGATACTGCTATCGTATGCTCAACAGATTTCCTAAAGAGGTCTCACTCAAGAACGGACACAATTAAATTGTAGTGTTGATTTACAGTGGAGGTTCATATAATTGTGAAATTCAACATTTATATATTAACTATGCTATTTAAAATATTTTGTTGCCAAGACGTAAAACTCCAACAACCAACTATTTACAATATTTTTGTGTGTGTTTAACACCTTTAGAATCCATCACATTTTATTACGGGATTTTCATATCAATTATAGAAATTATATAGTATTTATTGCGAATAAGTGATTGGCACACTGCCATTCTCTGTATCAATTGTCACTGGCGGTCTTGTTGTGGTTGTTCGTGCAGTGGTATGATGCCGTATGTTACAACGGAAAATACATTGTAAGCAAATTCTATTCTTCCATATGTGAACAAATTCTATTCTTACTTCAATAAACATTTCAACACTTGTAATCCATGCTTTGTTTCAATTTTCAAGGTCAATAATGAATTAATGCCTCATTGGTTTGGCTCAGTAAATAGACATACACAGACAATTATTAAATTTAATAATGTATATGAGTCAGCCTCACAAAAATGGACCAATTGGTGGTTTATTTAAGATGTTTATTTAAGTGTAGTGCGTTTCTTTGTTTTATATTAAATTATCCTAGAAACAAATAAGGTTGTATTTTCTCTACCTTTACATTCAGGATAAATTTAAGGACTTTGCAACACCTCTGTCAATGCTAAACTATAATTATGCCGTTCGACGCCGACATCCAATGCTCGATGCCGACAACTTTAACAGATGTCGGCATCACAATTCTTAAAGTGTAGTGCATTTCTTTGTTTTATATTAAATTATCCTAGAAACAAATAAGGTTGTATTTTCTATACCTTTACATTCAGGATAAATTTAAGGACTTTCCAACACCTCTGTCAATGCTAAACTATAATTATACTGTTCGACGCCGACATCCAATGCTCGACGCCGACAACTTTCCCCAATTATCCTATTTTGGTGATCCTGACTCATACATGTATATATAAACACAATTTAACCACAAATAAACCACCTGAATAAATCGGAAGTTGGTAACCATTAATCAAATGAAAGTCAGTCAAATCATTAACGCTTGTTATGTGCACCATGTGAACTCTCCGTCCTGATATCACCTTGGATGTTACTAGGATGTAAAATTCCAACAAATTCCTGCTGCGTTTAACGTGGATATCGTTTCCATACTTTTACAAGGTGAATTGCGGTTTTGCTTAGCGGCTTCATGCTGAGAATTTCAAGACATGGATCTGGCTTTGATTAGTCACTTTATGCTAAGTTGGGATTTATTTATAAAGCTCCAAGAGGTTGATGTGGCTTCTATTAGTGGCTTCATGTTGAGTTGGTATTCATACATAAAACTCCCAAGAGATAGGTATGGCTTCGATTAGTGGCTTCAGGCCGACTTGGGATTTATACATAAAACTCCAAGTCATAGATGTGGCCTCGATAAGTAGATTCATGCTGTGTCAGGATTTATTCATAAATCTCTGGAATGATACGAATGGCTTCGATCAGTCACTTCATGTGGAGTCAGGATTTATTCATAAAGCTCCTAAGAGATACGAGTGGCTTCTATCAGTCACTTATTGCAGCGTCGGGATTTATTCATCATGCTCCAGAAAATGGATATGGCTTCGAATTGTGGTTTCAAGCTGAGTTTGAATTCACCTTCAAAGCTGGGGTGCGGCTTCTAATAGCAGACAACTTCTATGACCAGATTTATTATTCACACATACACATTTGATTTAGTGTTTAACTGACCAAGTATGAGACTTTCCCATCGATCGACGGTTTCCCACCTTTTTAGGTCTGTCTGACCTGTTCTCATTTCGGCTATATACAAGGATGAGAATTTTCCCTCCGACCGGCGGTTTCCCGACGTTTGGGCAATGACCCGCCTTTTTTTTAGGTCTGACCTGTTCTCATTGCTGTCTGACGGAGTGCACTTTCGTGGTATCGATCATACAGCCCATGTTATTCTTCACCTCAGCACACAATGGCAGAAGAAGCCGTATCCAAGAACGCCTGCTTCTTGCAGGGCATTGACGTAGACTACAGCGCAGACTCCGTCGAGTGCTGCCCCCTACCGGGATATGAGCACATCGTCCTCTGTGCCACCTACCAGCTCAAGCCGCCTACGGAGGAACCAACGATAGTAGCCAGCGACAAGGATGTAAGTCTCTAGCAGCAGTGATGTAGGAGTGCAACTTTTCTGCATTATTACAGTGATGTGATTTTTTCCGCAGATTCGCGGATTTCCAAGTTTTTAATAATGGAATTGGTCATTCTTGTGATTTGTGCAGATTCGGTGAATAAATATTCGGTGTTATATATAGGGGGTAAGGGCTTCTCATTAAAGTTGCATGGTCCGATGAAATGTAATTTTGTCAAAATTAAAACTACTTACATTTGATCCTATAGACCCCTTTCAATGTTTATAAACACTTGGCTGCAGAACGAATGCCCACTGCCATTGAGTTTGTCGGTACGCACAGGGCAAAACGTCAGTTTTATTCCAAATTAATAGAAATGCAGAACCCTAACCATATAAATTTAATATAATCTGTTTGTTAAACATGTTTTCTATATGTGTTTCAAGTGGGTTATTTCTAGGTGGTGTGGTTTTAGAGATATTTCACTTTTTCTGTATGAAGATTGCTCATGGCCATTGACAATCCATTGAGTTAGCCAGTACATGCAGTGCAAAACCTCCGTTTTATTCAAAATTAATAGAAATGCAGAACCCTAACCTTATAAATTTAATATAATCTGTTTGTTAAACATGTTTTCTATGTGTTCCAAGCGGTTTGTTTCCAGGTGGTGTAGTTTTAGAGATATTTCACCTTTTCTCTATGAAGATTGCTCATAGCCATTGAGTTTGCAATGTGTCAGGGTGTCGTTCTGCAGCCAATCTGCACGCGCACTGACCTAAATACCTATGCTGACTTCATATGAAATAGGTCTATATTTCCAACTTAGATACTGCTGTAGTACCTAATGATTTATGCAGGTATGCAGATATTGCAGGTATAGCAATACCTCAGGGAGTTTGACGCCCCTGCCTTGCAGAGTTGTAAACCACTGCCTTGTGGTACAGGTTCTTGACAGAACCAAAGGCTAAGGGAGTAAACCCTAAACAGAAAACCATGTCACTGTGGCAGCATTAAGGGCGGTTGATGTATGGAACTCCCAACATCTCCCGACCAGCCACTGCAGGGACAAATAGTTTTGCGCCTGTCTTGACATGTTCTTGCCGGTGTGAAACCTCTATTTGCTCCCCGAGAGAGTGCCGCTGGTAACTTGCAAAAGCCAGCAGCACTTCAACACTTTTGCAGGCAGCTTTCGTGAAATGTGATACAGTCGGGAGGACCGGGCTATGGCAGCTACTCAGGAAGTACGGATGCCCAGAGAAGTTCACAACTATGATCGAGGTTCTACTTACAGTAATGATGGCGAACGTTAGTGCTGGAGGGGAAGTCTCGGAATCGTTTGGGGTTACCAATGGGGTCAAGCAAGGTTGTGTACTGGCCCCCACGCTCTTCTCCATCTTCCTATCAGCAATGCTCGACGAGGCTTTCCGAGACATGGGGGATGGCATCTATATACAGTCCAGACAGAGCACTGACCTATTCAATGTCGCACACTTCAGAGCGAAGACCAAGACTACTCAGATACTGGTGAGAGAGCTACTATTCGCAGATGACAGTGCACTGGTTGCCCACTCTGCTGAAGAGATCCAGAAAATAGTGGAAGCTTTCTCCGATGCATCAAAGAAGTTTGGCCTGAAGATTAACATCAAGAAGACGGAGGTGCTCTACCAACCCAACTCTACAAGAACCCGAGAGGAGGAGATCATGGTTGACGGAAACAAGCTGAACTCTGTTCCGGAATTCACCTATCTCGGAAGCACTATATCAAGTGATGGACGCATTGATGCTGAAATACAGAGGAGGATGGCCAAGGCTAGCGCATCTTTCGGCCGACTACGCCAGAGACTCTGGAACAACCACCATGTGTCCATTCGGGTCAAAGGTAAGATCTACCGTGCAATCGTGCTATCCACCCTACTATACGGAGCCGAGGCCTGGACAGTGTACAGATGACAGGTGAAAAAGCTGCATGCCTTCATGATGCGACATCTGCGTTCAATCATGAGGCTAACCTGGAAGGACAAAGTGACAAATAAGGAAATACTCGAACGAACGGGGCTGCCCTCTATGGAAGATCTTCTGATCAAAAAGAATCTCCGGTGGACTGGACACCTCATGAGGATGTCATCAGACAGGCTACCAAAGCAGATCCTCTATTCTCAACTGTCTTCTTGCTACAGAAAGAGAGGGCGCCCTCGTCTCCGGTTCAAGGATACCATCAAGAGAAACCTGAAGCTGAGACACATTAAGACTGACTCATGGACGCAACTCTCACAGCAGAGAGCTAAATGGAGAGCGGCAGTCAAGTAATGAAAGCAGTCTTTGTCGCATCGCGACCGACAGCATGATGATGATCTAATGATTTGGGACAGCATATATAGAATAACCCGTGAATTTATAACCTCACCCCTTTGGACACTCACTTTGAAACACCCATTATGCAGGGAGACCATTAACCAATTAGCCCAATCTCGTGACCTCATTAGCCTCCCCCGACCAAATAGGCCTACTGTGCAGGGCCATAGAAGGGAAGGGGAAATGAGGTGGATGTTGCCCCCCCTTCATGTTGGATATTCAATGCTGTTTGGTCAATTCTATAAATATAATTAATCAATTTGGGTAATTTAAATTTTGAAATTTGTACATTTATCAATTAAAATTGCATCTGCAATCGGGACTATGTATGGTATGAAGGAGGATGAGACATATGGATGACATGACAGTAAATAATAACAGAGCAATAATATGTACATGAGAAATGCAAATTCATTAGACATCAATGCGAAATGTTAAAGGGAATCGGTATATCTGTCCGGGAAAACAAACAAACTTGGAATGATGCGATCCGCCGCAAATACACAGGTTTCCGGTTTTAATGCTATGATGGCAGCAGCCGTTCTGGTTGTGCCTATGCGTTATCGTTTGGACGGGATCCATTGCAAATGCGCCGGGTTCTGGGCTTAACGCTATGACGGCAGCAGCCGTTCTGCAGCGTATGCACTGGTGGATGGCTCGAGATCGCAGACCGTGCAGTTCGTCATAGGTGAGTGTAGAAATTGATATGGTGCTATGACCCCAGGCCGTCCTCCAACGCATATGCTGTGGAACAGCGCATTTGCGATGGATCCCGTCCAAATGATAACACATAGTCATGACCAGAACAGCTGCTGCAATCATAACATTAAA
This sequence comes from Branchipolynoe longqiensis, assembly GCA_030323885.1. Taxonomy (NCBI): domain Eukaryota; kingdom Metazoa; phylum Annelida; class Polychaeta; order Phyllodocida; family Polynoidae; genus Branchipolynoe; species Branchipolynoe longqiensis. The sequence goes on from JASIRB010002921.1 coordinate 15,929, forward strand.
CCCAGAAACCTGTGCAATTGCGGCAGATCCCATGAGACCATTAATACTCAGCCCCGGCTGAATCATAGAATGTGCAGTTTGGTGGGTAGTTGCATAGTTTGATGTTTTGAAATTTCTGCCATTGGGATGATGTCAATCATATACCGATGTATATGTCATGTTGGATATTCGATGCCTCTTGGTCAATTCGATAGATATAAATCAAATTAACCTTTCTACAAAATAATATTTTGTTGAAAACCCTAGTGTCATGGGCCTATGCCACCAATCCGTTCCCAGAATGTTCAAATCCAAACAGAAATACCTACCTACAGCCCTGTCAGGTTCCAGGATTAGTAGGTCATCTCACATCAATCTAATGCTCGGATCTGTGGCTGTGTACGTAGGCTATGAGGAAAACAATACAGACAAAGAGAAAGGAAGAGAGTAAAGTGTAAGAGAAGAGAAGAGAGTCCAGACCTCTGGTTTATTCTTTATATAGTACATGTACTCTTGGTATGGGATCATGCCATTCACTTCAACCAATAGGGATGCAGCATTCCCAGTTCCTCCAATAGGGACTCAGCATTTCTGGTTACCATGACCACAAGTGGTCTGCCCACCACCAGAGCTGGTTGACCTGTGGCCACCACCAACCTTGACCCCTGTGTGCATTGACCCCACCTCAGCGGAGAGCCAGGACCTGAGTGCACTCACCCAGACTTGCCAATCATCCCTATGTCTATAATTACCTGCCCTTAAGCATGGGCCAAGCCATATATATATATATATATATATATGTATGTATGTATGTATGTATGTATGTATGTATGTATGTATGTATGTATGTATGTATGTATGTATGTATGTATATATATATACAACATACATATGCACACACTCTTGGCCGGCCACACAGAATAATCATAGAGGATTTCCATTTCCCCCCTCTGCTGATTATCGGAATATTTTACCACGTGGTTACCGCGAGATGACGATCTGGGTCATAGCCATAGGACTTTTGGCAAGTGTGTCGAAATTATTTTCGGTTCTTTCAGCTCAAATTGCTCCAAAACTTGCCATTTTTCATCAAAGTTACTCGGGACTAATGAATATTAGTATATAATGGTCAACCTGAGCTATTTATCTCAAATATAACTAACAAATTCAAAAGCCATCTGACCATGCAACTTTAAGCATTAATGTGTATAATGAAGACCAGATGGGGTGGCCAAATGAGTTGAGCGTCCGTCCCCTGTTTTGGGAGATCGGGGGATCCGAACCAATGAGTTTGTGGGTTCGAACCATGGTCGAGTCAAACCAACTATAAAGTCCATGGCTGGAATCTGTGTTTGTGTAGGCAGGCTATGGTGAAATCAATTCAGGCAAAAAGAGAAAGGAAGAGTATAAAGAGTGAAAGAAGAGAGAGCCAAGCCCTCAGGTTTATTATTATATAGTACATGGATCCAGCATGGCATATCACCTTACCACATTATCCCAATGAGAATCAAGCATCTACAGCTCCACCAATGAGAATCAATCATTCCCTGTCCCCATGGTTACAGTGATCTGCCCACCACCACCAAGCGGGGTGGCTCATCAGTCATCATCTGCCCTGAGCTGAGTGTGTGGTGATCCATGACTAGCAGAGGGGGCAGGGGGTAGTGGGTAGAGCTCCAAGTGCCCCTTACACACTATTTGACTAACACACAATGACTATTTATAATGAGTACATTATCACCAGCAACTACATAAACACATTTGTGCACCTGGCCCTATATACCTTTTCCTCCAATAGACCATTTGCATTCCCCCACCAATGCGTTATTATCAGAATATTTTACACAATGACTTATAAAATTGATACAAGTGTGTTGCTACCTAGCTAGGCACTCGGCATTATTAGGATTGGCCAAGTCTTGTTGGCATGAAGCTGGTCAAATCATAATAATAATAATAACAATAATAACAATGATAACAATGATAACAATGACAACAACGACGGCAACGACAACGACGGCAACAACAATAAAAACAATATCAACAACAGCAGTAACAACAACGATAATCTATTGGACCAAACAGGACGTGACAGCAGACAGCAGGATGGACGCCCCTCACCAACGCCTGGGGCGCCTCCTGGTGTACCGGCTGGACACTAAGGGGCCCGCCGGGACTTGGCTAACGGAGACCGAGCGGCGCGACGTGCCGGCCGTGCTGGACACCAAGTGGTGCCGGGCACCGTGGGGCCCGGGGCCGGGGGAGGCGGCGGCGGGCAAGGCCGTGGTCGGCGTGGTGAACGCGGCCGGCCGTCTCCACCTGTACGCCGCCTGCCCCGAGAAGTGCTCCCTGCAAGAAGTCACTGTCATCCCCATAGTGGATGACGGGCTGGCCCTGTCCCTTGACTGGGCATCTTCCAGGTATGTGGTCTTTGTTTCTTTGTTTCTTTGTTTAAATAAAGAAGAGTTTAGCAGCATAACTACTAAGACCCAAAACCGCAAAGGTTGGCCCTAGAAAGATCAGGTAAACACTCCTGAGTGCAGGACCAGACCAATCCAGTATCACAGCTGTCCAGCATTGAAAACAAGCACCCTCACGGGAGCTTATACGTTATGGGTAGAATAAAAAACTTGTCACAAAAAAACCCCAACAAAAAACATACATTGCTGTGTATTACTAATATGACTCTGTATCTAGAGTCTAAATATCTGTTACAAAATATGGCTATCGGTATCTAGACTTTAAATATCTGTTGAAAAATAATATGACTATTTGTATCTAGGCTCTAAATATATATTACAAAAATAATATGTCTATCTGTATCTAAACTTTAAATATCTGTTACAAAATAATACCTGTATCTAGGCTCTAAATATATACTATACAACTGTGTGTATCTAGACTCTAAATATCTGTTGAAAAATAATATGACTATCTGTATCTAGGCTCTAAATATTGGTTACAAAATAACATGGCTATCTATGTCTATCTTTTAATTGTATTTTATTTGTTTAAATACATTAGTTGATTAAACGGGGATATTTTCAGTTGTAGACAATTGGTCTTCCTCATGCCACTGCTCCTTGCCCTATCCTAGTAATGTCAAACGCTATATATAATGTGGTATATAACACAACAAATTATATAAATAATATTGATCAAAGTCACCCATAAGCGCTCATGTTAGGCAGCTCAGCATGTTGGAGCGGCCTGGGTGTGCCTGGTTTGCCACATAGTAGGTAAACCCCCCCCCCCCCCCCCCCCCCACCCGTCCCCCCAGCGAGCTGCTCACGTGTTAGTGCGTTTCCGGTTATTGGTCCCATTTGCAGTGAAACTTTGCCTTATCCCAGTAATGTCAAACGCTATATGGTTATACAGTATAACCCCGTTAAACCAAACTTGAAGGGACCCTAGAAATTAGTTTGGATTAACCGATCATTGGTTTAACCGAGCCTGGGCTTTGACTTTGACTTTGAGTAAGAGTGTATTGCACATGTAATATACAATGTATGTGGACACTTTGATTATTATTTTTATGTATGTACAGTATAACCCCGTTAAACCAAGCTCAGTTAGACCAAACAATCGGTTAATCCAAACTTTTTTGGCGGCCCGGCAAAATACTACCATTTATCATATAAAAAAGGTCAGATGACCTTATAACCACATGAAAGTTTGGTTTAACCAGACCAGAGTGGCCTGGGGTCCGATAATTTTGTTTGGATTAACCGATAATTTGGATTAACCGACTTTAGTTTAACCAACTTTTTTATATGATAATTGGTAGTATTTTGCCGGTCCGCTGAAAAAAGTTTGGATTAACCAATAGTTTGGTTTAACCGAGCTTGGTTTAATGGGGTTCTACTGTATATATAAATATTATATTATATATATAATATATATGTGATTTAGTGACGCACACAAAGTTGTTGTGAGCGACTCCCGAGGCCAGCTTACACTGTTCGACGTGGCGGATGAGTACATACACACGCAGTGGAAGGCGCACGACTTTGAGGCGTGGATTGCCGCATTCAACTACTGGGACCAAAACATCATCTATTCAGGTTAGATGACAACCTAATTGCTAATTCAGCCATGTCAGGTTAGATGACAATCTAATTGCTAATTCAACCACGTCAGGTTAGATGACAATCAAATTGTTCAAGGCCTTTTGGTACCGGTCGCAGGGTAAATCTGGGGATCTAGAAACGAGGTCAAAGGACCGAGAGGTGACCCCTGGGCACCTACCTATACAATGACGATTTTCTGAGGATAGGCGGGCTCATAAAACAAAACCCCCCAAACCCCCCAAAAAACAAACTAAACATTCTTCTAGTAACAAACAATTTTGTTCACTATAAATCTGACTTATTCATTTTTATTCTAATTGTGTACTCCTGAATAATGTATTAGTATACCAGAGAGCCCATCTTTTAACAGTTTAGATATAACTGTTTTCGCCATTTTTGTTGAATATTTGATTGTGGACTTGAGGTTAATTAGGTGGCGCTTTAGTAAAGTGGACTATTGTCGTGGATTGTGTTTCATAGTGCACCGACCCCCTCCCTCTCGCCTCTTCCATATACACACATTAGTGGTGTTTATCTCAGTATCAGGATAATGCCACTGAGAGGAATCGTATCCTGATGGGGCCTCGCCATGAGTAAGGGGGGAGGGGGTTGTCACATGTCCGTCGTGATGCGACCTCAGATGAGTTTGGACGTAAAACCCCAATCATTGATGGGCATTGACATGGCACTATTCAGCACTCAGTCAATATGTGATTGTGAGCATTGTCGTGTGTATGGGCAGGTGGAGATGACTGCAAGATGAAGACGTGGGACATTAGGGCGTCCACTTCAGTCCCCATGGTAACGAGCAAAAGGTAGGAACGCTGCATACGGCATCTTCTATATAGTTGTTTGTTTATTTGTTGGAGTTTTACGTCCTGGAAAAATCTAAGGTCATATCAGAACAGGTAGCTTACCGACCTGTGACAGTGCATACTCATGGCAACTTTATAGTGCTGCCCAACTGGAAAACCCGATCACTGGCACCAATGACCTGATATTCCCACTCAGTCACATTATCCTGATACTGAGCCAACCATTCCTTGCCATATCCTAGTAATGCCAAGTGCCAAACTGGTTATGACAAGGTAGCGACAAGTATCAATTTTGTATGTCACTGGTTTGACTCGACCGGGAATTGAACGCCCAACCTTCCGCACGGGAAGCCTGGACCTTGTATAATCCAGGTGCTTGGTGCAGAATAGGAAACACTTGTTCACTTTATGATAAAAGCTTGAAACTTGGGACTACGAAATATTAATAAATCGACGATTTTTCTACTGCGAACTGTGACCGTGCGCGGTGGTCGAATTGGTAAGAGTGTTGGCTTTTTGTCAGGAAGGTTCAATTCCCAGCCGAGTCTGACCAATGACCTTCAAAATTGATACTTGGCGGTATACCTTTTAATCCTTGTGGTTGGCATTGCTAGGATAATGCAAGGACTGGTCAGCTCAATATTAGGATAATGTGACTGGATAGGATATTGGGTCATGGTGCTGGCTTATAACCTGGTGCACTCTTTAGGCATCTATTGCAGTCTTGTGCTCTTGTGCCAAGCTGCTACACTCGAAAACGGACAAAAGGCATCTATAGCCAGCATTTTGGTGTGCGAACCAAAATTAATTTGACATTGTTTTCATCTCAGATATCAACATTTAAAATAAAAGCTACTTGAAACTAAACTGAAGTAAATTATCGTCATCAGCCTAATATATTTATATTTAAAGAAATCGCAAGAGTTCCAATGCATCGGATCATGCAAATTTCAGAACGTATGTAATCTTTTATATCTGTTATGATTTTTATAAACTTGGTTGGAGCGGGACGTAGCTCAGGCGGTAGGATGTCCACCTGTGAAGGTGTCGGTCATCCTATCGATCCTGCTCAGTGGACCCATTTGCAGTTTGGGCTATTTTCTGTTCCAACCAGTGGTCCACAACTGGTTCATCAAAGGATGTGGTATGTGCTGTCCTGTCTGTGGTAAAGTGCATATAAAAGACCCCTTCCTGCTTATCGGAAAGAGTAGCCTATGTGGTGGCAGCAGGTTTCCTCCAAAGAAATATGTTAGAATGACCTTATGTTTAAATTCCAATAGCCGATGATAAAAATGAATTTGCTCTAGAGGCGTCATTAAAGTTGCATAGTCCGATGGTTTTGAGTTTCTGATATTTTCTGAGATAAAAATATTAGGTTGATCGCTATAGTCTACCTTACTTTACTTTTAAGTAACGTTTAGTTTAAATGGCAAGTGTAAGCATGCAAAATTAATTTTGGCAAGCACGCCAAAACTCTGAGACCATAGGCTTCTACAGTAAGAAGTTCTATTAAATTGACCCGATCTTCCCTTCTATGTAGCGACAAATGTTTAATAAATACAGCATTATCTAAGTTAGATATGTAGAATAAAATGTAGATAATTCTTTTGGTTTTGAAAATTTGATAGCTTTAAATAAAACAAACTTTACTTTTAGTTTATAAACTTGGTTCCACGGTTTAATTCAGGCACGACATGGGAGTCTGCAGCATACAGAGCAATGCTTGGCACCAGTACCTCATTGCATCCGGCAGGTATGTACATTTCAGTAGTAATTCACTTCACTCGGACAGAAGAACAAAGTCGAGAGTTTAAATTGGAAATTTATTAAATAAAAAGAAATCGTAACCCACAGGAGGTTGAGCAACATGTGTGAAGCGGGTGACAGGACCCTGGAGTTCATCAGTACGCCTACAGGGGCGCTGCGAGTGCCGTCTTGAGGGTTAACCTAGAAGCAGTTCAGTCAGAGATGAGCAGAGACAGGTAGCAGAGTGAAGTAGTAGAGTGGTATCAGCGCTCACCCCCAGATAAGAGGGTGGAGGGTGGGGGGAAATGAACTGCACAGGTATAACCTCAGAAGTGAAGTGAACAGGAAACCGGCGGGCGTGACTGAGGAAAGCCAGAAATAGCACAGCCTCGTTCGTAAATTAGCCATGTCACATAATAGTCATTAAAGGGACCCGGTATAGGCTGCTGAGACTGAAACACACTCCGACAAATGCTCTCTAAGCAGTACCATTCTACACACATATCAGTTTAAAGTGGCAATTAGTTTCTTGTGTATATATATATATAATAATATTTGTATAAACATATTTATTTATACTATACGTAACTGAATATGTGGAAGGAGAGTGCTGAAGTCCACCATGGCCACTGTGCAAGTGTGTGAAACCTAAAGGGGTTCCCCAGGGTTCCCCATGAACCATATTTGGTCATGTGGGGGACCTGTTTAGGTCACGTGATGAGGGAATCGCAGCCATTACGTCATTCATGCATTACATTCGGAGTTTGTTTGTCATCTTAGTTGGGTGACTTTAAAGGAATACCGAGGCAATTTAATAGAATCTGTTTCAGAAGAAGCCTATGGTATCAGAGTTTTGGCGAGCTTGCTATAATTAATTTGGCATGTTTGCACTTCGAATATCTCAAAACCTAGCCATTTAAAATCAAAGTTACTTCAAACTCAAGTAAGGTAGATTATAACGATCAACTTAATATATTTATGTCAGAAAATGACAGAAACTCAAAACCATCAGACTATGCAACTTTAATAAGTTCACCAGTATCTAAGTTGGATATGTAGGTTAAAATCTAGATAAGTGTTTTGGTTTTGAAAATTTGATGCTTTTACCGGAATATGCAACTTTAAGCGATCAACTATATCCTGACCACCAATGGGGGACATTTGGCAGGGTTATTTTTTCCGACGATAGGTGGCGCATTGGTACTAGTGGGCCTAAACGGAGATATCCTGACTGGACATGGTGGCCGAATCGGTTGAGCGCAGTCTTCCCGTATGGAAGGTCTGGAGTTCGAATCCCAACCGAGTGAAACCAATGACACATGGATGTCTGTCTGGATGTGTTTTTTTTGTTTTTAATGATTGGTTATTTACCCTGTCCATAAGATATAAATTTAGGACAGAACTTGTTTTCAATGCTGAACAGCTTTTAGTCATCCTCTTGGATGTGTATTTATATGTATGTATGCATCTATGTGTATGTATCTGTACATATATATCCATGTCCACAACTTTAAATCTTTATATGAATATGGCTCAAGTATTATTTGAAATTTTTCTGCTATTATTTGTTATGTTTACACTTTTGTAATACAGGTAGAATTTACTATTACCGAATATTACTGCTATACTAGTCACTAAATATTGCTAGTATTATCAATACTATAATAGTATTACCAATAACTAGTGTAACTCATAGGTTGGTTGATTGTTGGAGTTTTATGTCCAGGGAAGATCTAAGGTCATATCAGGATGGGATAACTCTTAGTAGGTACCGGCAGCACATTGAAAAAATCCAGGAATGGTGCTTCATCAATATTACTATTTCTGTATATATTTGATTGTGATGAAATTGCATAACCTAGAAGATCAACACATGTTCTATCTGATGGTGTTGTTGGCTTGAATATATAGTAAATTTGCATTTAAGTAAACTAATTGATTTAACAATTGACAGTTTAAATTCCTTTATATATGCACAATGGAAATTGGTTAGCAGAACTGCCCTCACATGGAGCACTTGTTATTATATTTGGTCAACATTACACTTTTAATTCAAAATTAATACATTTTTATATATTTAATCTTAAAAATCGATTATCTCAAGAACAATAATATATATAGCCCAACTATTTTTTGATTTGGACTTGTAATTTCAATGTCAACAGGAAGGAATAAAAATACTGCACCCGATGTATATTTTAAAATGTCCCTGCCAGTGCCTACTCTTAGGCTGCTATGCTAATCGTATGGCTCACTTATATGTAGACAGTTCGCTTAGGCCCACTGTTTCAGTGGCGACACCGATACACGCAGTGCAAAAGTCTATTTTATTCCAAATTAATAGAAATTCAGAACCCTAACCTTATAAATGTAATATAATCTATTTGTTAAATATGTTTTCTATATGTGTTCAAATCGGTTTGTGTCTAGGTGGTGTGGTTTTTGAGATATTTAACTTTTTCTGTATGAAGATTGCTCTCAGCCATTGACAATGCATTGAGTTTGCCGGTACGTGCAGTGCAAAACTTCTATTTTATTCAAAATTAATAGAAATGCAGAACCCTAATCTTATAAATTTAATATAATATATTCGTTGAATAAGTTTTCTATATGTGTTCCAAGCGGGTTGTGTCTAGGTGGTGTGGTTTTAGAGATATTTCACTTTTTCTGTATGAAGATTGCATCCACTCCTGTTAACTGCTATCGCGTACGTTTGTGTTTAGGCCCACTAGTTCAGTGGCGACGCCAACGGCAGGAATTTGAACTAAAAAATTGGATGTCCCCCATTATAAGCAATGCTCCCAACTTATCTTCATGACCTAGTTATGACGAGCACATCCTGATATGGGACTCACGCAACATGAGGCGCCCCCTATCTGACACGCCGTCGGGTGGCGGCATCTGGCGACTTAAATGGGAACCTGTCCGAGGAGACTACCTGCTGGCCGCCTGCATGCACAATGGCTTCCACATACTCGACTGCCGAAAAGTCAATGGTAGGTTGTATTAAACTTCAGGGATGAAAGATCTCCGCTATTTCGCGGATTTCCGCGATTTATTTTGTACTGCAATCACACAGCACTATCAGCATATGCTAATATGTTGTTCAAACACCGCAGCACTATCAGTGTATGCTAATATTGTTAGCATACACTGATAGGGCTGTGTTGTTCAAATGCCACAGCACTATCACTATGAGCATATGCTAATACATTGTTCAAATCCTGCAGCACTATCACTGTATGCTAATACATTGTTCAAATGCTGCAGCACTATCAGCATATGCTAATACGTTATTCAGCATACACCAATATGCTGCAGAGTATTGGATGAAACCTGACTTCCAGGAATTTTCTGCGATTCCCTAACAGCGAGAGCCTATGAGAGAATATCCATGTTTTCATGGAAATTCACTGTCGGTTTACATAGGCCTAGATTTCCGCTTTTTTTTGCTGGATACCACTTTCATTCCTGATTAGTTGAATCCATTTTCATCCTCACTTAAAGTTGCATAGTCTGATAGTTTTGCGTTTCAGTCATTTTTCTGAGAATAAATATATTCCGTTGATCATTATAATCTACCTTACTTTAGTTTGAAGTAACTTTTATTTTAAATGGCTAACCTTTCAGATATTTGAAGTGCAAACATCCTAAATTAATTTTGGCAAGCACGCCACAACTCTGACACTTTAGGCTTCTACCGTAACAGGTTTTTAAAAATTAAATTGCCTCAGTATTCCCTTCTATGTGCACCAGTATCTAAGTTAGAGATCTAGAATCAAATGTCGATAATTGTTTTGGTTTTGAAAATTTAATGTTTTCATCGGACTATGCAGCTTTAAATTCTCGGATGAGATGACCCACATTGAAATTACCCACAATACCTCAACTTCCTCAATCACTTGCGTTAGTTAAATGTGTAGGTTAAAATCCAGATAAGCGTTTTGCTTTTGAAAATTTGACGCTTTTACCAAACTATGCAACTTAGATTTCCTGTACCTGTTGGCTGTGCAGAGAACGGCGCGCAGGAAATAGTCTCCTCCTACCTGGGGCACGAGTCGCTCGCCTACGGGGTCGACTGGTGCCGTGCACGGGCCGACAACGTTGTGGCGCCACCTGCAGGCAGCGGCGCGGCACCAACGGACCGGAAGTCAGAGGACACGACGCACCACGTGGTGTCGTGCTCCTTCTACGACCACCAGCTGCATCTATGGAACACAAATATCCAGGGTCGCAGCTAACGGGGGGTGCAAAGTGGGGGAGTTTCACCCCAACCCCACAACAATTTTTTTTTTAAAATCAGTAAGGAACTTCCTTGAGATGGCTGCCAGGCTGGAAATGGCTTTTCAAATCCGATGATTTTTGAGTTTCGGTCATTTTCTGAGATTAATATATTAGGATGATTATTATAATCTATCTTACTCCCCATCCTGATATGACCTTATATGTTACCAGGACGTAAAACTCCAAGAACCAACCATCTATCTTACTTTAGTTTGAAGCTGCATAGTCCGATGAAAATATCAAATTTTCAAAACCAAAAGAATTATCTAGATTTGATTCTACATATCTAACTTAGATAATGGTGTATTTATTAAACATTTGTCGCTACATATAAGGGAAGATGGAGTCAATTTAATAGAACTTCTTACTGTAGAAGCCTATGGTGTCAGAATTTTGGCGTGTTTGTCAAAATTAATTTTGCATGATTATACTTAAAATATCTAAAAAGTTAGCCATTTAAAATAAACATTACTTCAATTTAAAGTAAGGTAGATTATAGCGATCAACCTAATATATTTATCTCAGAAAATATCAGAAACTCAAAACCATCGGACTATGCAACTTTAAAGGACTCCTTTGACAACGTGCTAAATTAATTTGAGTAAGCACGCCAAAGCTTTGACACCATAGGCTTCAGCAGTAACACGTCCTATTAAATTGATTTGGTATTCCCTTCTATGTGGCAACAAATGCTTAATAAGCAGCAAATGCTGCCGACACGGCGTAAAGCAAGCACCAATCAATCAACTATAGGCTTCTGCAGTAACAGATTCTGTTAAATTGCATCGTTATTCCCTTCTATGTTATGACAAATGTTTAATAAGTGCACCAGTATCTAAGGTAAATATGTAGAATCAAATCTAGGTAATTATTTTGGTTTTGAAAATTTGATATTTTCATCAGACTATGCAACTTTAACTAGCCACTATCCAAGGCAGGGACACTCCACACGGGGATTGTCTCCGGTGTCGCAGTTTCCGCCGTCTGCCAGTTTCCGTGGTACGCATCGCTTCTGCGCATGTGTCAAAATCGAACAGCATCGTCACTAACCTTATAAATTTAATATAATGATTTTGGTCAAGATGTTTTCTATATGTGTACCAAGCGATTTATTTCTAGGTGGTGTGGTTTTAGAGATATTTCACTTTTTCTGTATGAAGATTGCTCACGGCCATTGACAATGCATTTAAGTGTATGCGTACCGCGGAAGCTGGCGGACGGCGGAAACTGCGACACCGGCTAGCCTGCTGCCACCTATTGCTGCGAAGCAGCAAAGTCTGTCAGCGTAGTTCCTGCCGCCGCCGCGTGGTGGCGAGGCTCATGTACGGACCACCACACCTTGCTGAGCATGTCATCAGTGAATGGTCCGCATCTTGCAATTTCTCATTTTCGTGCGCGAAGGACGACATATTGCTCATGACATAATTTCCACCAATTTAATATTTACTAGATTGAATGAAGGGAGCAGAAACTTCTACTAATTACAATCAGAACTGCCACATGGGTTGTTTCTAAAAATGTATATTACCTTTATACCCTACAAGAATTGGGAGTTGATGGGCCCCCATTTTGTTTCTTCAATGTTTGTGATAAATAACGCGGCAACATTTGGCAATTCATATGAAATATTTAATCAAACATGACATGTACATCTGTATTATTAACATCAATGCCATGTAAAATGTGAACAGCGAGGTCTAGAATGAAAATCTAATTTAATAATAAAAAAAGGCGTGTTGGATCTAAATAGACAACCACACAAAGCTGCATAATACGATACAACATACTTTTCGAAATAACATACCTAGATTTGATGCTACATATCGGGATTAGATATTTATTTATCATTCCATATTTATTTATTGCCATTTGGGGCTCTTGCGCTAAGGTGCTTCTCTTGAAACCAGGTAAACAAAGGTTATATGCAGCTTTTTGGTCTGCGCTAATTTTAATTTAGCATATTTTCACTTCAAATATCTCTTTAAAGTTGACCTTTTAAAAATAAGTGACTTCAAAGTAAAGTCAATTATAACCAGTAACTTTACATATTTAATCTAAAAGATGTGACATGAACTAAAATTCATCGGATTATGCTACTTTAATTAAATCTAATAGAAATTTGAAAGCGCCATACCAACCACAGTATGATGTATGCGGTATATATTCACATTTCAGGAAATATATTAAAAGTCTCGCGACGCATAATTGATTGTTTGCTTTTAGTTTTACATTCTGTGTAAAAGCGATGGCCGCATAATAACACAACAGAATACAAGTTGAACACTTCTCACTGTAATTATGGCCTTTGCTGCCGACACGGCGCTAAGCAACCACCACTAACTAACTAACATACCGTACAATAAATTATGATTGAATGAGTTGAAAGTAGGGGAGGAGGTGAATATAGTGCTAACTCTCCTACTACATGGGTAGGCCTACTCTGTTAAGCGCAAATAATTTAACTTTAAATGTACGACACACTAATAGAACCTACTATAGTCTTTGTTACAATATACTACTATCATGTCGGGTAAATACACTGACGAGCGTAGGCCTATCAAAACCTCATCAAAATACACATCTAACAGCTTGTATAATGACGATAAGAACAACAACATCAATGCAATAAATAACCATAGACACATAATACAATTAATGTACTAGAAGTAATGTCGAAATTGACCGTCCGAGGGGTCTGGAGGCGAAAATGACCAGACACAGCTGGCCTATAGGAGGTCACAGCCCCCGATAGGTGGCGCCTGTGTGGTCAAACCTGGAAATAATCCGCCGGCATACACGAGCTGCGGTTGGCATATAACAATATAGATATAACTGTAGATGCTAGTGTCCTTGTTTATATTCCCATAATAAATTATAGAGCGCATATATATATATATATATGTATATTATATATATATACATATTTAATTTAGTTTAGTACATTTATAATTAGAATAACATTTTAATATATTTGTTGAAGATGTTCCCTTAGCAATTGCTACTTCATGAGATAACGTTTTTGAAATTGGAAGAATTAATCCAAATGTTCATGCTGATGTCATATGATGAAATATACAGGTAAAATACACATTGATAGGTTACTTAGGTCCTTAGTATTGAATATTACACTGGGTTTGGTAGGGGTGGAATGTAGTAACACTGTGTACTGAAACAGTAAGTACTGAGCCTTATGGAACTAATCGTGCAGTTTACCATAAACTCCGATAAATATACAAGTAAAATATATGCTGACAGGCTATTTAGGTTTCTAGTATTGGAGGACATTGAGTTTTGTCGGAGTGGAAGGCAGTAACGATGTGCATTGCAACAGTAACGTTGATCTCTACTGAGCCTTATGGTTATAGAACTAATAACCAATCTGTATTTGACCATAAACTATGATAAAATATACAAGTAAAATATATGCTGACAGGCTATTTAGGTTTCTAGTATTGGAGGACATTGAGTTTTGTCGGAGTGGAAGGCAGTAACGATATGCATTGCAACAGTAACGTTGATCTCTACTGAGCCTTATGGTTATATAAATAATCTGTATTTGACCATAAACTATGATAAAATATACAAGTAAAATATATGCTGACAGACTATTTAGATCTCTGTTATTGGAAATGACGTTGGGTTTGGTAGGGGCTCTGTATTTCAACCTTAATTTCAACCACTACTGAGCCTTTTGGAACTAATTTTGTATTTTACCCTAAACTCTGATAAAATATACAAGTAAGATATAACTGACAGGCAAGTTAGGGCTGTATTAGTGGTAATTATGTTTGGTTTGGTAGGGGTAGAAGGCTACCACGCTGTATTGCAACAGTACCTTTGATAACTACTGAGCCGTATGGAACTAATATGTGCATTTTACCATAAACTGTAAGTAAAATATACCTTGCCACATTAGGTATCTAATATTGGAAATGCCACTGAGTTTGGTAGTTCTGGGATACACTCTACGTCATATTGCAGCAGTAAATTAACCACGACCTTCCTTATAGAACCGGTTATAATTAACAGTGAAAAGCTTTCATCTTCAAAGGTCTTCAATCCATTAACCTCATCATTCCTGAACACCTTTCTTATTACCATAAAGGAATATTAAACATTCACCGTTTGTTCCCCAACTTGTGCTTTGTTGTTTTGTTGGTAAGCGCTGTGTATAACTTACATTGTCATCAAAGGCCAGTTGCTCTCATACCATCTCTATGTGGTGTGAGAGCTTAACAATTCCTTGGGTCAGTAAAGGTGTAGGCTCGGGCTTTCTATCGACAAACTGTCTAATGGTGAAAGCAAGTCTATTCAGACTTATCCGTGATAGGCATTATACATCTCCAAGAAAAGAAGAAGCCCCTGAACTGCGAAGAAGGCCCTGAACTGTGATTTTGAACTGTGTCTGATCCCTCACTATGATCTGAAACCACTAATAGCCACCCACATAAAATCCAAATGGCAACATGAGTGGGATGAAAATATTAATAAACTTAAAGAAATTGAATCATCTGTGGGAAAACCACCACAGACTCATGCGGGAGGTCGGCGGGACCAAGTGGTCCTTAGCCGCTGCCGTATTGGCCACTCGTGGCTTACACATGCTTTTCTGCTCAAGGGGGAACATCCCCCTGAATGTATTGGGTGTCAGTCCCCGCTGACACTCAAACACATTTTACTAAGTTGCGTTGATTTTTTGCTCCTACGCCAACAGTTTTACACTGCAGACAGTATGCATGACCTTTTTACTAAGGTAAAACAGGAAAACATTTTAGCCTTTTTGAGGGCAGCTGGACTGTACCACCTCATATAGTTTACTAAATAGATTCTATCAATTATTAATAAAATTTTCTTTTTCTATGGGAATTTGTTTCCCTTGACCACAAATATATGATTGTGAGCTTTCTAATTTAATGAGTGTCTATTGGCACATAATTGATTGTCTGCTTTTACATGTAAAAGCGATGGTTTGAACAAAAAAACAAACATTTCTCGCCGTGAATATGGCCTATGCTGCCGACACGCATAAGGCAATCCACCGGATCAATTCAACAAGACTGCAAGAAAAGACAAGAAAAAAAAAAGCCAAACTTCGTTGGAGATGAAATACTGGTAATTTCCACTAATACTTAGACCACATCACGCCTGTGTACATGTACAGGTTGTGCCTCTTTAATCTGGTATTCCATACTTTGGCAACTTTCATGCTTCGGCACGGACACTATGGGTCATATCTTTCTGGTTTTGGGCTCACATCAGTATATATATAAACGGTGGCACAATCTTAAAGGCTGGACTTTCAGTGGCTGGACTCCGCTTCCCTAAGGTATGGGTGTGTGGAGGGGTATTTATTTCAAGTCACGTGGTGCTGCCTCAAGTGTTGATGTTTATGGCCGCCTTCTGTGTCCACCAATCAGGACACTCACTGTGTATCACCATGTGGTTTCTGGCCATGTGGTTGATGTTTATAGCACAGAAGTAGGCAGTTGCTATGGTGACTGACCTGTCAATCACTAGCTCTACTGGTTTTAAGAATTGGAATTGAAAATCTGTAGAACCGTGGTTTATAGCCATTAGACAACATACTATTTCGAAGCAAATGGTTATTGGTCTGTACTGAATGTTCATCAAGACTTGGAGTTAAAGTTGAATAGTTCCGATGACTTTGAGTTTCTGTCATTTTCTGAGATAAATATATTAGGTTGATTGTTATAATCTACCTTACTTTGGGTTGAAGTGACTTTTATTTTAAATGGCTAACTTTTGAAATAATTGAAGTGCAAATGTACATAATTAATTTTGGCAAGCACACCACAACTCTGACACCATAGGTTTTATGCAATAACATATTCTATTAAATTGGCTCCATGTTTCATTCTATGTGGTGATACATTTTGTGAAGCGCACCAGTACCTAAATTAGATATGTAGAACTAGAAATAAGTCTAGATCACTGTTTTGGTTTTGAAAATTTGATG
The DNA here is from genome assembly GCA_030323885.1 of Branchipolynoe longqiensis. Lineage (NCBI taxonomy): Eukaryota > Metazoa > Annelida > Polychaeta > Phyllodocida > Polynoidae > Branchipolynoe > Branchipolynoe longqiensis. Next base: position 32,800 of record JASIRB010002921.1, read on the forward strand.
TTTCTGCTTTTGAAAATTTGATGTTTTCATCGGACTATGCAGCTTTAAAATAAGGATGATTAGCCAACTAGTGGGAGATATGGCAGAGACCAGATGGGTTGGAAGGCAGATGGGGGAGGGGGGAATGGGTGAGGTGGGGTTGTCAGACTGCTACCATGGGCCCTTTGTATAATGGACGAGGCTATTCGCAGAGCTGTTCTGCTCTGTGAATTAGCAAGAGAATGATCGTTATTCGCAGAGCTGTTCTGTCGTAGTGCTGCTCTGCAGATTACAGAAAATACGCTCCAAAATAAGATAATTTGATCTTAGAAGTGGGTAGTCATGCTCCTAAATAACAGAATTTGATCTGACGCAGTGGAATATTCATTGACATTGTGCTTTTTGTTGGTGTTTTTTTTTTTTTTAACGTTTGCTTGCATGTGTTGACAGCAGTGACAGTGAAGTTTATCCCTTACTCTGGGTTTGTTTTGCCCTTCGAATTTTGGTGGATTACTGAAGAAATCGTTCTTTTCTGCTCTGCAGATGACTGAAGCCTCCCCAATGTGTTGCTACCTTGTCATGGTGGGGAGGCTTGTGTGCCTCCGTGACCATGAGAGATATACCGGCGGGGGCTAGCCCATTGGCAGGTTTAACCAAACTTGGCAGTACTCATGATAGAGGACAGACTGAGAGCAGCAACTGGTCCTCCAGGTTGGGGGTCGGGCATGGGGCCAACAACCCCACCCCGGAAAAAAGAACAACGTTACAGAATCACGGACCAGGATAACTGGAGAGCCCTTGTTCGTGGCCTATGCCCAAAGTTGGGCGGTAGGCGTAAGTAAGTAAGTAAGATGACTGAAGAAGTGGTTATTTGCAGAGCTACTCTGTTCATTACCCAAATAGTTATTGTGATCAATACTGACTACAGATTAAGTTTGTTTATTATCCCCCGAGGCAAATCAAATGCAATGGAAAGCATTACGACCAAAATATAAAGCAAAATAATTCTGCACATGTGCATGTGCAGTAAAATGATGCATGCTGATTGGTTGGTTGTAGCTCTGCGAATTACATTGTTGGTGGCTATAATTCACAGAGCAGCAGCTATGCGAATAGCCAGTGCTTTGTATAATCTAGGTCCAGCCTTTCAGTATTAAATCTACGATACGTATACTACATTAGATGTGTGTACATGGTCTTAGCAACGACTGAGCAAGTGGAATGACCTGGAGCAAAAAATAACAATATCAATCACTATCATAAATAACTATATGATTCTCAGTAATATACAATATAACAATAATAGTTTAAGAATTAAGACATTAAGCAATGCAATGATATTGCTAGCTGAAACAAATCCGCGATAATATTCAATGGAACGTTTAAAATGGACGACTTTTTTTCACCAAAGTTACTATCATACTGCCCCACCCAGTGGGGAGGCCAAGGACTAACACATGTATATATGCATACATAAACAATATTCATACTCAAAGGGGTGGAAAATGAAATCACCAAAATCGAGCAAATGGAAATGGAAATAGCCCTATATGGGCACCGCCATTTGTATATTCAGGTTGAATAACCAAAAATCCAACAAACAGCAATGGAAATACCTCATCGAACTTCGCTACGCAGTAAGCAGGGTAGTTGACAGCGATTGGTTAATAATATACTCATGTTGATAAATAAATAAATAAATAATTCTCCGAGCATTTAGTGGGGGTCGGTCCTAAGCATTGCTTATTCATATTAGTCTAAGAATTAATATATTGAGTAATGTAATGCTAACTAAAATACAAACCGCGATAATGGAACATCTAAAATGGACAACTTTTCTCACCTTAGTTACTACCCCGAGAAAACGACAGGCGATAGATACGTTAATACATAAGATGACGTCGAAAAATTCGTGCAGAGCGTATCGGCTCCGGTTATGGTTCAATAAGTTGCCACCAGTCGCTTGGGTGGCGCCTCAGTCGCCGGACGTGGCGGACGTCCTTGGCCTTGACCCTGGTGACCCCGGGGGGCGGACGCACTCCTCGCCAGGCGATCTGGTCCTTGCTCTCTGAGGCGAGATGCGCCCGGAACCCACGCCCCGACCCGTCACTGTCGGAGATGAACATCAGCCAGAGGTGGCGGCCTGCAAGCACATGCTTGATTGATTAGTAGGTTAATTGGTTGATTGATTAATTGATCGGGGCTTTATATCATGGGCAACATAACAAGTTGGATATTTGAATGATTAATTGAGTGATGGTGCTTTATATCATGACCAACATTTAACGTTGCATATTTGATTGATTAATTGAGTGATGGGGCTTTATATCATGACCAACATTTAAAGTTGCAATTTGATTGATTAATTGATTGATGGGGCTTTATATCATTACCAACATTTGACGTTGCATATTTGATTGATTAATTGATTGATGGGGCTCTATATCATGACCAACATTTAAAGTTGCATATTTGATTGATTAATTGATTGATTGGCTTTATATCCTGACCAACATTTAAAGTTGCATATTTGATTGATTAATTGATTGATGGGGCTCTATATCATGACCAACATTTAACGTTGCATATTTGATTGATTAATTGATTGGGCTTTATATCATGACCAACATGTAAAGTTGCATATTTGATTGATTAATTGATTGATGGGGCTTTATATCATGACCAACATTTAAAGTTGCATATTTGATTGATTAATTGATGGGGCTTTATATCATGACCAACATTTAACGTTGCATATTTGATTGATTAATTGATTGATGGGGCTTTATATCATGACCAACATTTAAAGTTGCATATTTGATTGATTAATTGATTGATGGGGATTTATATCATGACCAACATTTAACGTTGCATATTTGATTGATTAATTGATTGATTGGGCTTTATATCATGACCAACATTTAAAGTTGCAATCTGGGTGAGTGCGTAGTGATTTTGAATAGCTCGAAGCTGAAGGTTTGAATACCTTTTGAAACCCCTCCAGCTATCAACGAGGGCTAGTGCAATGCATGCAAGGATGTATCAGTTCTTTTTTAATTGCACCTGCACAGTATATTACTATTTATGCTGTTCTATATTCTAACTTCATAAGGTACTAGTGTCACTTTACCAAGAGAAGACGGCACCACTGTATAAACAGTAACAACTGCACAATACAAATTTACAATTAAAGTAAGAAGAAGAAATGAGGGTAAACAACAAAGTACCCATCATCAGTAGTATATGGACGTGGCTATTTAACACTGGCACATTGCATGTGCTACACATATATTATATACCTTTTCCGCAGAGCATGCGCAATGAGCAGTTGAACTCCTCATATTCACAACATTAATTCTTACCGCTGCCACCAGAGGGCAGGCTGGTGGTGGAAATCCTAGCTATAAAACCTTTTACATGGATCATCCTGACGCACAGTGAGATGCTGCTACCAATATTATTATTGGACGCCTTAATCAGGGTTACAGAAAGCGACAGAAGGATATTCTAAAACCATGGCACTGTGACAGCAGTGCGGCAATCTAGCATCACGGTACCATTGATATAGATTGACAGTCTAGCATTACAGTACCAATCTTTTAGATCCAAAGGTTGCCATATTCAGACCAATGGGGACACCTCTATTGTCACGGTACCAAGGTGACAGAAGTATATTCTAAAATCATGGTACCGTGACAGCAGTGCAGCAATCTAGCATCATGGTACTGTTGATATAGATTGGTAGTATAGCATCATGGTACCATTCTTTTTGATCCCAAGTCTACAGTCAATGCCTACCCAAAATATCTAACTCTAACCCTGAACGGAACAGTGATTGTAGAATAAACTACTGTCATCGCGGTACTGTGACTATTGAGGATTTGGGTGTGACGTAGGCATCACAGTACTCCTGCATTGTGGTTGGATAGAAGCAGTTCCTTCTACTATCAAGTGTGTGTACATGAAACAAAAAGCACAAATCTATTCACTACTATGAACTAATTCTGTTATTTAGAATCATGCATATTCACTCAGGGGTTGAAATAATGTTTATTTAACAGAATAGCTGACTCAAAAAGTGAAATAACCCAAAATCCAAGCGAGATAACAATGTGGCTGCCGCATCGGCGGCGATATTGTCGAAGGTAACCAAAACAAAAAGCACAAATCTATTCACTGCTACGATCTAATTCTGTTATTTAGAATCATGAATATTCACTCGGGGTTGAAATAATGCCTATTTAACAGAATAACTGACTCAAAAAGTGAAATTCGGTCAAATTAAACCCAAAATCAGAGCGATATTAATGCTGCCGCCGCATTGGCAGTGTTAGGCCTATAGCCTAGCTGTACTTTCTATCCAACCATGATGGCTCGCGAAGAACTGGTCACATGGTGCTAATCGTTTGACCCAAATCCTCAATAGAATCGTGCGCTAGAGACACGGTACCATGACAATAGACACGGTACCACGACAATAGACACGGTACCATGACAATAGACACGGTACCATGACAATAGACACGGTACCATGACAATAGGCACGGTACCATGACCATAGACACGGTACCATGACAATAGTCACTCCGATTATTAGTTCTTCCACTGACACCAGAGGGCAGTCTGTTGGTGTAATCGCTCTTTAAACCCTTTTCACGGATCATCCTACTGCACGACGAGATGCTGCTACCCACATTAGTTCTTCCACTAACAGCAGGGGGCAGGTTGGTCGTGCAAAGGGTCTATTATATTACAAATATAAGCTCGGCACAACATTTAATTTAAGTAATATTCTGTGATTTACGATTTTGACCGTGACCATTCTATTAGCCTGCGTTCGCAGACACAGACAGTACTCTATAGAAATGTCTGCTAGAGTTCACTGTGTTTATCCCACCAGTTGTTGCTAGACACTGACACATTCCTTCCTCCATATTAGAGCCGAGGCATGTAATCAGTATGCCATGTAATCAATATACCATTCATGCTGATGGGTACCCGAGAGAGGAAGGCAACTAATCAGTTGTTTGTAGTTGTTTTACATCCTGGCAACATCTAAGGTCATAGCGACTTGCGACAGTGTGCACTAATGGTGACTTCATAGTGCTGTCCCACTGGGAGACCAAACCACTGGCAGCATGATACCATTTCCCACTCAGTCGCATTATCCTGATACTGAGCTAACCAGTCTTTGCCCTATCCTAGTAATGCTGAGCACCAGGTTTGATAGTGACAAGTATAAACTGTGTAAGTGACTGGTTTCTTCCACTGACACCAGAGGGCAGTCTGTTGGTGTAATCCCCTCTATAAACCCTTTTCCACGGATCATCCTACTGCACGATGAGATCCTGCTACCCACATTAGTTCTTCCACTAACACCAGGGGGCAGGTTGGTCGTGCAAAGGGTCTATTATATTACAAATATCAGCTTGGCATAACATTTAATTTAAGTAATATTCTGTGATTTACGATTTTGACCGTGACCATTCTATTAGCCTGCGTTCGCAGACACAGACAGTACTCTATAGAAATGTCTGCTAGAGTTCACTGTGTTTATCCCACCAGTTGTTGCTAGACACTGACACATTCCTTCCTCCATATTAGAGCCGAGGCATGTAATCAGTATGCCATGTAATCAATATACCATTCATGCTGATGGGTACCCGAGAGAGGAAGGCAACTAATCAGTTGTTTGTAGTTGTTTTACATCCTGGCAACATCTAAGGTCATAGCGACTTGCGACAGTGTGCACTAATGGTGACTTCATAGTGCTGTCCCACTGGGAGACCAAACCACTGGCAGCATGATACCATTTCCCACTCAGTCGCATTATCCTGATACTGAGCTAACCAGTCTTTGCCCTATCCTAGTAATGCTGAGCACCAGGTTTGATAGTGACAAGTATAAACTGTGTAAGTGACTGGTTTCTTCCACTGACACCAGAGGGCAGTCTGTTGGTGTAATCCCTCTATAAACCCTTTTCCACGGATCATCCTACTGCACGATGAGATCCTGCTACCCACATTAGTTCTTCCACTAACAGCAGGGGGCAGGTTGGTCGTGCAAAGGGTCTATTATATTACAAATATAAGCTCGGCATAACATTTAATTTAAGTAATATTCTGTGATTTACGATTTTGACCGTGACCATTCTATTAGCCTGCGTTCGCAGACACAGACAGTACTCTATAGAAATGTCTGCTAGCGTTCACTGTGTTTATCCAACCAGTTGTTGCTAGACACTGACACATTCCTTCCTCCATATTAGAGCCGAGGCATGTAATCAGTATGCCATGTAATCAATATACCATTCATGCTGATGGGTACCCGAGAGAGGAAGGCAACTAATCAGTTGTTTGTAGTTGTTTTACATCCTGGCAACATCTAAGGTCATAGCGACTTGCGACAGTGTGCACTAATGGTGACTTCATAGTGCTGTCCCACTGGGAGACCAAACCACTGGCAGCATGATACCATTTCCCACTCAGTCGCATTATCCTGATACTGAGCTAACCAGTCTTTGCCCTATCCTAGTAATGCTGAGAACCAGGTTTGATAGTGACAAGTATAAACTGTGTAAGTGACTGGTTTGACTCAGTCTGGGTTCAAATTCCTGACCTTCCACACGGGAAGCCTACGCAGTATATGAAAGTAGTGTCACCCCTCTCTCACTCTCCCGTCCTGATGACCTTAGATGTTGCTAGGACGTAAACCAACAACAAGCTAACACACAAACTCTCGCTCTCCCATCAAATGGGACTGCCAGAACAGTACTGGTTAGCTTCTCCTGCAGGCTTCCTGCACCTATCTGCCAATCACATTTAATACCTTTTAAAGATTCATCTTCTTGGTTCAAATTGCTAGAAAATAGGAGAATAATTCATCTGAAAACATTAGCATACAGCTATAGTCAAGACAATAAACTCCTAACAAAACCACAAAGGGCTACTAGAGCAAATAATCCGCCACTACTAAAGCAGACCAGAAGTCAAATAAAAGCTCACGAGAGAAGCACGCTGGAAATGGCTGCCAAGGTGTGGAATGCCCAAACAGTAAAGGAACGACAAATTCCTGACCTAAAAACATACAAAAAATATCTGTGCAAAATAAGGCTAGGAAACCCTCACTAAGCTGCACTGCAAAGGGGCAGGTGATAGGTCACGGCCCACCAGCGGGATGCCCAATGGAAGGTAACCATGCCAAAAGTACCCAGATAGCACACCACACAGCTAGGTACAAGCCTATGATATGTAAATAGGAGTAGGGTAGTGTAGTAGTAAGAGTAGAAAAAATAAAACACATATATGCCAAGAAAATCCAAAGAAATTAACATAGACTACTAACCAGACTAACCAACTATCTATCTGTTGCTGAAATGCAGGCAATCAAATACCTTATCAGCAGCTACTGTGTGATAAGATAACACCAACACTACAGCTGGCCAGCATTGAAAACAAGCCTGAATACCCAGGCTTATATGCTATGCACAGTATAAATACAGCCTCAATAAAAAAAAGAAAAACAAAAAAAGATTCTTTAATACCAATTATCATATAATTTAAGACCTATTTTCATGGCAAATGTAACGTACACATTTAATTACATATGAACAGAAATGAGTGAGGCGATGCAATCTATGGATCTCTATGTGGATGATCACTTCGCTGGCCAGTCTAGTCTGTGATATAATGGGTCTGCTACAGGCTTGCACAATCGATCTTTTATTCGAAAATTGATAGGTGAGAAGCCACATACATCTGGCCGTGTTTAACTCAGCAACTAATTAATGGTCCATGACATTTGTGCTTTGTGAAGATAGCTGGTAAAACATCTTGACAAGAATATTACAGTGACCAAATCCAATTTAAGACCTTTTTAAGGCCGTTCACAGAAAAATGACCATATTTAAGGCTCTCTAAGGCATTGGAAATTGCCTAATCAATTTAAGACTTGTTATGGTGCTGTCACATTACGACGCTTCTCGCCAACGCGTGTCAATGTATGTGATTTTTTGGCGCAATGTCGGGATACGGCAGGAAGCGTTATGCACGCGTTGGTATTCGTTCATCTACGGCGACGGTCGGCGGCACGTGTCAGGGGATCGGCAAAGTTTTGTGCTTGCACAAAACTTTGGACGCGCAACAACGTGCGGGTGCCAATATTATGGCGACGTCAGAAGCACGTCGACATCGCTGGAATAACGTTATGTGAACGATAGGAACACTCCGCATGCGTGAGGGTCGTTACCACACGTTGCGCCAAACGGTTGCTTTTTGTTGTCAATACGAAAAGTTTGACGTCTCTCGACGATTAAAAGTGGTTTTGCGTCGTAATGTGACAGCACCATTAAGGACCCCCGGGAACCCTGTCCTAAGGCAGTCGTCAGTTAAAACCCCAGCTGAGTCAATGCAATGACTTACAAAATTGATACTTGTCACTACCTAGACTGGCACTTGGCATCACTATAAAGATAAAACAAGGACTGGATGCTTAGTATCAGGATAATATGACTTAGTGGGATATTGGGTTATGGTGCCAGCAGCCTGGTCTCCCAGTGGGGCAGTACTATGACGTTACCATGAGTGCACACTGTCAGTGTCCATCTTGATATGACCTTAGATGTTGCCTGGACATAGAAACCTCCCTCACTTTCCTCGCGCGCTCTCACTTTCCTCGCGCGCTCTCACTTTCCTCGCGCGCTCTCTCACGCGTGTATGTACAAGCAGGTACAAGCCTTATCATGGTTACAATATATCTGATTAATAATGGAGGATTCAAACTACCCCGATCATGGCATGATTATGGCGCATGTAATGCTAATAATTAATCAGTACCTAGACATTTCAGTCGGTATCGTCAGGGCTGCCGTACACTACACAATATTTCGTTGTTAGCACTAGAGATCTGGTATCGGATCGTCACAGTCTATAGCACTCCGGACGGAATGGTCGAATGGGTTGAGCGCCCACTTCTCGTTTGGTAGTGGGTTCGATTCTCGGCCGAGTCAAGTCAATGACTTAAAAATTGACATGTGTGCCTATCTCTAGCCTGGTGATTATCATTAATAGGGAAATGAGGAGCAGTGGAATTAGGAGGACTAATAATTATCTGAAAATTGAAAATTCCTCTGTACGATCAATAAATGCAACATTACTGGATGATGGTCCATATACGAACGGGAATGCGAATGCGGCAAATGGATCGACCCATGAACCGATCGGTGCGAATACGAATGCGAATACTGCTGCGTTTGGCATAGAAAACAATAGTAACTTTGCTCTTCCTTCAGAAATTTGGAGGAAAAACCCCCAAAAATGTCATGGGTAACTTTTTTGGTGTGTTTCTTTGTTTAACCATATCCCAGCACAAAAAGTAAACATCGGCTATTGGGGGTTGGCATATATCTATTCCGCAAATACCGCATTTGCATTCGCATGGTGCATGGCGCATGGCGCATGCCGCATATAAGGAATCTTAGCTTAAGGTCATATCAGGATAGACACTGACAGTGTGCACTCATGGTATAGGGCATATATACCATGCAAAGGGCACATATATATGACCAGGGAAGAAAGATCCACGATTTTTTATCGATTTCAATGATTTTTTACTGTACAATCCCGCAGCACTATCAGTATATTCTAATATGTTGTTCAAGTGCTGCAGTACTATCAGCATACGCTAATACATTGCTCAAACACCACATCACTATCCGCGTATGCTAATAGTAATATGCTCATTACACTGTTCAAATGCTGTAGCACTATCAGTGCATACCAATATGTTTTGAAACCTGACTTCCGGGAATTTCCTGCGATTCTCTGAGATTCCTAAGCCTATGTGAGAATATCCGTATTTTCGCAGAAATTCGCTGTCGGTTTACAAATAACCTTACCAAAGGCATAGGTTTTTTGGTTTTCCTTTTGGTGGAGACCACATTCATCCCTGTATTATTATGAAGCTAGAATTATTAACAGTTTTCGGGGTTCAAGAAGACTTGTCGCGTAACATACAGCGGTCTTAAATAATAATGCCATCACAACCCGCCTGTACAGAGTTGTAACTTAAAGTTGCATAGTCCGATGAAAAAAACTAATTTTCAAAACTAAAACAATTATCTAGATTTGATTCTACATATCTAAATTAGACACTGGTGCACTTATTAAGCATTTGTCATCACATATAAGGGGATACTGAGTCAATTAATAGAACCTGTTACTGCAGAAGTCTATGGTGTCAGAGTTTTTGGCAAGCGTGCCAAAATTAATTTAGCACGTTTGCACTTCAAATATATCAAAAGTTAGCCATTTAAAATAAAAGTTACCGCAAACTAAAGTAATGTAGATTATAATGATCAACCTAATATATTTATCTCAGAAAACTTACAGAAACTCAAAACCATCGGACTATGCAGCTTTAATGTAAGCAGTGTACAGACATTGGAATCTGTGCTTTACAAACAATGTACTGAACTGAACAATGGCGTCCCGACCACTAGTTTCCGGTTCTGTGCACTGCATCCTGGGTGTATTACTATTAGTGACTACACAATAAGTGTACTACACCTCTGAATATGTAATTAAAATGACATAATCCGATGGTTTTGAGTTTCTGCTATTTTCTGAGAAAAATACATTAGATTGATCGTTATAATTTGCTTTACTTTAATTTGAAGTAACTTTAATTTTAAATGGCTAACTTTAAGAGATATTTGAAGTGCAAAGTAGTACAATCCAATACTGAACTTACTAGAGCTGACCTACTAACACACTAACCTCCGTCTTCATATACTAATATGCCCTATCTAGATACCCACAGAGATACCTATCTACAATACAGTACAACCCCGTTAACCCAAGCTCGGTTAAACCAAACGATCGGTTACTCCAAACGTTTTTCGGCGGACCGGCAAAATACTACCATTTACCATATAAAAAAAGTTGGTTAAACCAAAGTCGGTTAATCCAAAGTATCGGTTAATCCAAACAAAATTGTCCGCCCCAGGCTACTTCCGGTACAGTTAAACCAAACTTTCATGTGGTTTTAAGGTCATCTGAGACTTTTTTATCGCTTGGTTTAATGGGGTTAAACTGTATACACATAACAAACAATAATCATAGTGTCCACATACATTGTACATTCATAATGCACCCCCGTTTTTGCCAAAGCCAAGTCAAAGTCAAAGCTCGGTTAAACCAATGATCGGTTAATCCAAACAAATTTCTAGGGTCCCTTCAAGTTTGGTTTAACAGGGTTATACTGTATAATGCAAATGGCTGGAAGATCAACGCCGCAGCGCTGAAAAAAAGCAGGTTCTGATAAATAGACTGTTTTACAAAAAAAAGACCCCCAAATCCCCAAAACATGCAAATTAAATTTGTATAAGCACGTCAGAATTCTGACACCATAGGCTTCAACAATAACAGCTTCTAGTAAATTCCCTTTACCCTTTGATGCAGCAACACATGCATAATATTAATAAGTGCACCAGTAGCTAAGTTGAGTATACAGTAAAACCTCTCTAACCGACCACCTCAACAGATCGACCACTCCCTTATATCCATCGCTTTATTTGGGTCCCAAACGATCACCCATACAATTGTAACAATAAAAACCCTAAACCGACCAACTCCCTAAATGGACCATTTAAAGTCGGTTCCATGACCGGTCGAGTTAGAGAGGTTTTACTGTATATAATACAAATCTAGGTAAGTAGTTTGGTTTTGAAAATGTGATGCTTTAATCGGAGGACTAAACTATGCAGCTTTAATAATAGAAAATAATTTCATTTCCCACAAGAAGCTACCATAGCAGCCATTTTATGGTCCCGTTGGGCTTTATGCCGCTGATGAACATTATTGACATCACAACTAGATGAAGTAATCGCATCTCCTGTACCCTTGCCCCCCCCCCCCCCCCCCCCCCCCCCCACCCCCCACACACACCCACCGCCCATTGGGGAGGAGTCCCGGGGGTGCTGGTTGTGCACCCAGGGAGGAACTCGGAAGTGCCGTATTAAATGAGTTCAGCTGCCTCCTGTAGCCTCATACCTTTTACCACATGTCTGTTTGTTGGGGTTTTACGTCCTACTCCTAGCAACGTCTATGCGCATATCACCATGGGTACTGACTTGTGACAGTGCGCACTCATGCCGACTTTATTCATAGTGCTGCCCCACTAGGAAATCAGGCTGCCGGCACCATGACCCGATATCCCACTCAGACACATTATCCTGACACTGAGCTAACTTACTTTATAGTGCTGCCCCACTGGGAGACAATGACACAGGCACCATGACCCGATATCCAACCCCTCAGGTTCGAACCCTGGCCGAGTCAAACCAGTGACTTCAAAATTGATACTTGTCACTACCTATCCTGGCGTTCGGTATTACGTACTAGGATAGGGCTAGGAGCAGTGAAATGAGCAAGACGAAGCTTCATAGTCCGATGAAATATCAAATTTTCAAAACCAAACCAATTATCTAGATTTGATTTCACATATCGAACTTAGATACTGATGCACTTATTAAGCATTTGTTTTTGCGTAGAAGGCAATCCTGAATCAATTTCACAGAACCTGTTACTGCTCTATGGTGTCAGAGTTTTGGCAAAACTAATTTTCCATGTTTGGCAAAACTAATTTTCCATGTTTGCACTCAAAATATCTCAAAAGTTTATCATTTAAAATAAAAGTAACTTTGAACTAATGTAAAGTAGATACTAGCAATCGATCTAATATATTTATCTCAGAAAAAATACAGAAATTCAAAACCATCGGACTATGCAACATTAATCAATTAATGCACAACTAATGAAATACCCCAGCGTTTTAAGTCACTCGCTACTCACTGTTCCGAAACTATGCGCGCCATGTAGGCATATACCGCAGAAACAGAAGTGGGAATGAGTAAGACCAATTGTCGGCGATTGAAATCTCCCATGCCTTATCAACGAATATAATACACAAAATTAAACAAAAAAACCCAACATAAGCCAAACAAATGAGTAACAAAAGAATGCAATCCAAGACACCAACATAACCCCCTCCCCCATCACACACACAATAACAATAATCACCACCCACACACACACACACACATCCACCCACACAACACACACAATCATGACAGGCAGTATAAATCTTCAAGAAAAAACCGCAACAAAAAACAAAAAACAAACTAAGCATGGCTCCGAGCTCTTTGAAGATGGTGTATACTGGAAAGCAGAGTTACCGTAACGTCCACCACATTTTCATATTTTCAATTTATAACAAGATCATATAAGCATATTTTGGATACATTTTATGGGATAGATTAAATACATGTAGTATTGCTAACATACTTAATACACATCATCAACAATAACTATCTGACTTACTAACCTCCCCCCCCAAAAAAGAAGAAGGCAAAATCATTAACAATGTAACGTGGAACCCAAATATGTCGTTTTGTTTGTTGTTGTTTGACATCCTAGCAACATCTAAGGTCATATCAGGATAGGTACCGACTTGTGACAGTCCACACTCATGGTGACGTTATAGTGCTGCCCCACTGGAATACCAGGCTGCCAGCACCATGACCTGATATCCCACTCAGTCACAGTATCCTGACACTGAGCCAACCAGTCCTCGTCCTATCCTAATAATGCCGAGCACCAGGCTAGGAAGCAACAAGTATCAATTTTAAAGTCATTGGTTTGACTCGACCAGGATTCGAACCCACGACTTCACCATCTAACAACACGGGAGACGGACGCTCTACCAAATATGTGGTACACAGTTTCTAATATATATATATATATATATGTGTATTATAATTAATTATAATAATATAAAGAATGCAGCATATACCAAGGTTTAATTATTATTTATTATTACTGTTCGACTGTATTACATGTATTAGGAGTTGCGCACCGACGCAACTGGTGCACGCGAATGAGGCGCGAGTCGCGCACCCGCGCATCTGGCGCACACGCGAATGAGGTGCCACCTGTATAGCGCCAAAATCAACTTCACTCCTGCTACAATTTTCTTTTTGTAGGTGGGCATATTTATAATCCCCGCCAGATAAATTATAATAAATAAGTACTCAGCCCAACTCTCATGTGTCTACCTTTCTCCCACAGTGATTTATATATATATATATACACATACATATATACATATATGCAGCCAGTCTGAGGTGTAATCGGATTTAATCGTGGCGCACTTGTGAAAGCAGCCACAAGCCGCAGAATGCACGTGGTTTACGGTAAGCTGTAGCCCTCCTACATATATATAGTCTGGCGGTTACCACTCAACGTCTCAGATCGTCACTGGAAGCCGAACTAGAAGGCACAACGTCTCGAACATTCCACATTCCATTAGACTGTCAGCAGGATGCGGGAGATTGTGCACATGCAAGCCGGCCAATGCGGCAACCAGATTGGCGCCAAGGTGAGTGAAGTGTCGGTCGGTTGGTTGTTGGAGTTTTACATCCTGGCAACATCTAAGGTAATATCAGACGGGTACCAACTTGTGACAGTGCACACTCATGGTGACTTTATACTTATTAATATTATAGTGCTGTCCCACTGGGAAATCAAGCCACCAGCACTATGAACCCATATCCCACTCAGTCACATTATCCTAACACTGAGCTAACCAGTCCTTGCCCTATCCTATTAATGCCGAGCGCCAAGCTAGGTAGCGACAAGTATACATTTTTATGTCACTGATTTGACTCAACCGGGAATAGAACTACTCGCTACCGATTAGACCACGGCGTCCGGTCGAGTAAGGTGTCCAATAGGATAATATGTTAACAGTATATATGTATGTATATATATAATATATAATATAATTTATATAATGTATTGTTATCTTTTCCTAGTAGAACTTATATATATTATTTATAGATATAAAGGCCGACTAAAGAACAATATTTCCCTTCCGCACCTTTATACTCACATAATACTTATGCATCACATATGTACATGAGACTGACTCAAAAGGTGCTAAGCAATATGGGACAAAACTTTGTCCATTGTAATGATCAACATACTATCTGCTTATGCATTTGCTCAGGATAAACTGATCTGTTTTTTACATGGTGTTTCATAATCCCAATAGAATACATATTGATTTGAAGCAAATGTCCTTGTGTTTTCAGTGTATCCGTTTCTGTGCTGTTTTGTGTCAATCGTTACAATGGACAAAAAAAGAAAGAGTTATCACCTTTTGAGACAGGCTCACTATATAAAGTAAGGTATTTATAACAATCAACCTAATATAGTTATCTCAGAAAATGACAGAAACTCAAAACCATCGGACTATGCAACTCAAATTACATCATGGTAATACAATGCGCGCGAGTCTAAGTCAGTTCTTCTTAGGAAACAGTTATCAAGTATCAGGGCATTAGTTGGCGGAGGAGGGGGGTGGGAAGGGTTTTCTTGGCTGGGGGAGTTACTACTTTGCCGTGTAAACGCGACGCTGTGCATTTTAGGGCTGAATCGATTCATATAAATCGGTAGATATAAACCACCTTGCGAGGTAGTATAGATGAAGCAATCTAGCCTGTTCCCGGGCGGTGATAGTGTAAAATAGCGGTGCTTGCCGGCTACAGGCTCAGCTGTAACTATCGCTGGTGCCCGGCAGTGTTAGGGCACCGATTAGGCCGAAATCTATTGAATGCGATCATATTTAACAGAATTACATACTCAAGTAATGAAATTTAATTAAATTAATCCTAAATTCCAAGCGATATTAACGTAGCCGCTACATTGGTGCCGTTATTCATATTGTGAATCGACGTATGTAAACTAAACAAATAGCAGTACTCGCCGGCTACAGGCTCCCCACTAAGGCTGCTGGTTCCCGGCGCCGACACACTTTCAAACTCGGTCTGTGTAAACACGCCACTAAAACGCTTCATATAAATCGCTTTGTCTAGGTCGTTTTACAATTCCCCGTATAAACACGGCTATAGAGTGTTTAGCTTTCTCGATATAATCTACCGTTTGAAGCAACTTTGCTAAATTAGGAGATATTTAAAATAACATAAGATTACTTTAGGTATACACACCGACATCTTTGACATGGTAGGCTACTGCAGTAACGGGTTCTATTAACTTGACGTAATGTTCCTTCTGTGCAGTAACACATGCTTAATAACTGCAACATTACCTAAGTTGAACACATAGGATCAAATCTAGTTAAGTTGGTTGTTGGAGTTTTATGTCCTGGCAACATCTAAGGTCATATCAGGATAGGTACCAACATGTGACAGTGCACCTCACTGGGAATCAGGCCAACATGACCCAATAACCCACTCAATCGTATTATCCTTACATTGAGCTAACCAGTCCTTGCCCTATCCTATTAATGTGTCAGGCTAGGAAGCGACAAGTATCAGTTTTAAAGTCATTGGTTTCACTCGACCGGGAACCAAACTCTCGACTGTCCGCACGCGAGGCCGCCGCTCTACTGGTTATGTCACCGCACCCGGTATCTCGCTAAGTGTTTTTGGTTTTGAAAAGTTGATGCTTTCATCGGGCTGTGGAGATTTAATCCAACCATGATTGTATATTCCTGGTTAAGAGCTTCGTGAAAAGTTCTGTTCAGACAATAAATATACATTTACCAAAACACAACTTCTACATGGTGTCTATTACAACAGCAAATTTAGAGTAACAACACCAGATCGATAAAAGTTGGGCATACTGCGGATGTCTATTACAACAGCAGATCGATAAAAGATGGGCATACTGAGGATGTCTATTACAACAGCAAACTTAGAGTAACAACAGCAGATCGATAAAAGATGGGCATACTGAGGATGTCTATTACAACAGCAAACTTAGAGTAACAACACCAGATCGATAAAAGATGGGCATACTGTGGATGTCTATTACAACAGCAAACTTAGAGTAACAACACCAGATCGATAAAAGATGGGCATACTGAGGATGTCTATTACAACAGCAAATTTAGAGTAACAACAGCAGATCGATAAAAGATGGGCATACTGAGGATGTCTATTACAACAGCAAACTTAGAGTAACAACACCAGATCGATAAAAGATGGGCATACTGAGGATGTCTATTACAACAGCAAACTTAGAGTAACAACAGCAGATCGATAAAAGATGGGCATACTGAGGATGTCTATTACAACAGCAAACTTAGAGTAACAACAGCAGATCGATAAAAGATGGGCATACTGTGGCACCAGTAGTATAGATCCCTTCACACAGAATAAATAATCTAGCGTTGCTATGCCGTTAGTTGCCCCATTCATAATTACCCACCCCTCCACCCACCCACCTCCCAACTCCGAAGACTTTCCAAGTGATAACTTAAAACCATTAAAATCGATACCCTTAAAAAAAAAGAAACTTTTTATTGATCAGTACATCAATTCTCATCTCTCCTCTCCGTGGCACCGGACGCGGTGGCCGAATCGATAGCATGCAGGCCTCCCGTGTGCAAGGTCAGGAGTTTGACTCCCGGTCGAGTCAAACCAATGACTTACACAATTGATACTTGTCGCTTCCTATCCAGGTGCTCGACACCATTAGGATAGGGGAAGGACTTGTTAGCTCAGTGTCAGGATAATGTGACTGAGTGGGGATATCTGGTCATGGTTCCGGCAGTCTGATTTTCCAACTATATAGTCACCATGGGTGTGCACTGTCACAAGTCGGTACCCGTCCTGGTATGACCTTTGATGGTGCCAGGACGTAAAACTCCCAACAATCGATAATTTATAACTATTGAAATTGATACCCTTAATAAGAAAAAGAAGCGTTTTATTGATCAGTACAATCTACTCTCATCTGACACGAGTAAGACCTCGCCATGGCTGCATTATTTAACACTGTAGTTCCTGGGGCTAAGTCCTGAGAGGTCTAGTGGGAAATTCTGATCAATTGAATGTAAGCACACTATCCGGCTATTTCCATGGGGGCCCCTCCTCATCTAATCATTAATACAATTGCGTGTTTGTTGTTGCTATGATTTTCTTGAGCTGGTTGATGAGTGTTACCGCAGTAACACTACAGGGTTCATATACTTGAAGGAAGTCAACATTCAAGGTTTTTTTTTCAAGAACTTTCCAGGTCAACTTCATCAAAATTCCAGGACCTTACCGAGCTAAAAGTGACAAACTTTGTGATTGAGGTTTTACGTCATAGCAACACCCGAGGCACCGACTTGAGGCTTTAAGTCCTCATGACAACTTCATGAGCACCATACGACAGTATCCTACTCAGTCGTGGTATATCTGACACTGACCCAGCCAGTCGTTGCCCTATCCTAGCTAGCTAGTCCTGTCCACCAACCAATCAGATAGCAACAAGTATCGATTTCGTGAACCTTCACACTCAGCCAGACATAACTAGTGCATGAGGTGCTCTTCAGTCTGGGGACCAGATGGGATGGGCGATCTTCACTATGGGAACCAGACGGGATGGCCGATCTTCAGTATGGGGACCAGACTGGATGGCCGATCTTCAGTATGGGGACCAGACGGGATGGCCGAATGAGTTGAGGGTCTGTCTCCACAGGTTCGAACCCTGGGCGAGTCAAACCAATGACTTAAAAATTTATATGTGTCATTTCGGAGCCAGGCGCTCGGCATTATTAGGATAGGGCAAGGAATGGTTGGCTCAGTGTCAGGATAATGTGACTGAGTGGGACATCAGGTCATGGTACTGGTGGCCTGGTCTCCCAGTGAGGCAGCACTATAAAGTTGCTGTGAGTGCGCACTCTCACAAGTCGGTACCTGTCCTGATATGACCATAGATGTTGCCAGGACGTAAAACTCCAACAGCGAATCAACCAACTTTAGTATGGGCCTTCCAATCTTGCTGATGGGCCTGCAAATTTAGTTTTTATACTTATACTTACTTATATTTATCCTCTTCTGTTTATACATTTAGGCATAATAGCGTATTACTATTAGCAGATTCGGCCTGTCTACATAATACCTATCATAATTATAGTGGTCATGTGATGAGGACTGACTGTACCGATACTGACTCCAACATTGATGAAGTCTGTTTTTCAATGCATTTACTACTGATTTAGTGATGGAGCTTCGACTACTTCAGATGGAAGCCTCTTCCATGTTGTAAAGTCCACGGCTGGAATCTGTGTTTGTATAGGCAGGCTATAGTGAAATCAATACAGGCAAGAAGAGAAAGGAAGAGTATAAAGAGTGAAAGTAGAGAGAGAGCCAATCCCTCAGGTTTATATTTATAGTGGTACATGGATCCAGTATGATACATCACCTGACCGTATTCTCCAATGAGAATCAAGCATCTACAGCTCCTCCAATGAACATCAAGCATTCCTGTGTCACCATGTCTACAGTGATCTGCTCACCACCACCATGTGGTGTGGCTCCCCTGGCCACCACCTGCCTGAGCTGTGTGTGTGGTGATCCGTGACTAACAGAGGGGGGAGGGGGTAGTGGGTAGAGCTCCAAGTGCCCCTTACACTCTATCTGACTAACACACATATATACCTCTTCCACCAATAGACCATTTGCATTTCCCCACTGGTGTCTTATCGGAATATTTTACAATGTGTTTGCCACTCTATCAATGAACAAGTTTGTCCTCACTTTTGATGCATAGTGCATAATATATTTTCAGTTCTGGGAGGTGATCTCTGACGAGCATGGGATTGACCCGACAGGCACCTACCATGGCGACTCGGACCTGCAGCTGGAGAGGATCAACGTGTACTACAACGAGGCCACAGGTAGGAGGATCATCGGGGTGGGTTTATCTGGGGGTATATGTGAGTAGGAGCAAAGACCCTATAACACTAAGATGGCTCACTCCCTATCTCTCCAATGGTAATGTAAATTTCGCAGTGCCACCTTGTGGTGGGTTTGATCAGCCGGTTGCTGGTTGGTGTTTCACAGGTAAACACATACAATTATATTATACATGAGATAGGTAAGTATGGATACACATCAATATGAAATTGCTATGAACAAATACCCATCATCATCAGCATCATCATCAGCATCGCCATCATCACACATCTTTCACATCATATATACATTTATACATATAAATAGCACCTGTTTAACCAAGAGAACACACCACCAATGGTGTACAAACACAAACAACCCAAAACGTAAGAGGGTGATGGGGATGGCTTGGTTTATCTGGGGTGATGGACGTGGGGGTATATGTGAGTAGGAGAGTGATGGGGGTTGAGTTGGTTTATCTGGGGATATATGTGAGTGGGAGAGTGATGAGGGTTGAGTTTGTTTATCTGGGGATATATGTGAGTGGGTGAGTGATGAGGGTTGAGTTGGTTTATCTGGGGGTATATGTGAGTGGGAGAGTGATGAGGGTTGAGTTTGTTTATCTGGGGATATATGTGAGTGGGAGAGTGATGGGGGTTGAGTTGGTTTATCTGGGGGTGTATGTGAGTGGGAGAGTGATGGGGTTGAGTTGGTTTATCTGGGGGTATATGTGAGTGGGAGAGTGATGGGGGTTGAGTTGGTTTATCTGGGGGTGTATGTGAGTGGGAGAGTGATGTGGGTTGAGTTGGTTTATCTGGGGATATATGTGAGTGGGAGAGTGATGGGGGTTGAGTTGGTTTATCTGGGGATATATGTGAGTGGGTGAGTGATGTGGTTGAGTTGGTTTATCTGGGGATATATGTGAGTGGGAGAGTGATGGGGGTTGAGTTGGTTTATCTGGGGATATATGTGAGTGGGTGAGTGATGAGGGTTGAGTTGGTTTATCTGGGGATATATTTGGGTTGGTTGGTTGGTTGTTGGATTTTTACATCCTGGCAACATCTAAGGTCATATCAGGATGGGTACCGACTTGTGACAGTGCACTCTCATAGTGACTTTATAGTGCTGCCCCACTGGGAGAGCAGGCCACCTGATAGCCCACTCAGTCACATTATCCTGACACTGAGCCAACCAGTCCTTGCTATATCCTAATAATGCCGAGCACGTGGCTAGAAAGCGACAAGTATACATTTTTAAGTCATTGGTTTCACTCGACCAGGGTTCGAATTCCACTACCTATCAAAACGGGAGACGGAAGCTCAACTCATTCGGCCATCCCGTCTGTTCTATATGTGGGTAGCAGGGTGATGAAGGGTTGGTTTGGTTTATCCGGGGGTATATGTACTAGCAACATCCAAGGTCATACACACCAGGACGGCTACTGACTTGTGATGGTACACATTCATGGCGACTTTATAGTACTGCCTCACTGGGAACCCGATGTGGTGGCAGAACTGGTTAAGAGCGCCCGCAGGCTTTCCATGCAGAAGGTCATGTCTTTGAACCCCCGATCAAATCAAATCAATGACTTTCAAAATTGATACTTGTCGCTACCTACCTAGCCTGTCACTCAGCATTAATAGGATAGGGCAACGACAGGATTGCTCAGTATCAGGATAACGTGACTGAATGGGATAATGGATCATGGTGCCGTCAGCCTGGTTTTTCAGTGAAGCAGCACTATCAAATCTCCATGAGTGCGTAATACTGTTCTGATGTGACCGTAAATGTTGCAGAGTATTAGGCCCTATCCATACTCCTGTGTTGTCTGCCATTTATTAAGGAATCAAATAATAATGGGTTATTTTCATGGAACCCTTCTTTCTTTGTACAGGTGGAAAATATGTTCCCCGCGCGGTTCTGATTGACCTGGAACCGGGCACCATGGATTCAGTCCGCTCCGGTCCATTCGGACAAATCTTCCGCCCAGACAACTTTGTCTTTGGGCAGTCCGGCGCAGGGAACAACTGGGCTAAGGGCCACTACACCGAAGGCGCTGAACTCGTCGACTCAGTGCTTGATGTTGTCCGCAAGGAGGCTGAGAGCTGTGATTGCCTGCAAGGCTTCCAACTGGCCCATTCGCTAGGTGGCGGTACCGGCTCTGGAATGGGAACTCTCCTCATTTCCAAAATCCGCGAGGAGTATCCTGACAGGATCATGAACACCTTCTCTGTTGTACCATCTCCAAAGGTTGGTCTGCATACTATGTGTTTAGCAATATATATTCATTGTCAAGTTATATTCATTGTCAAGTTATATTCATTCAATATATATTCATTGTCAATACCACCTGGACATCACTAATACTGAATATATGTGACTATACTTATATATATATATAGAAAATAATTGAGTAATTACTATAGTTATGACTAGATGAGAATATTTAAATGAATTTTTAAGCGCCAATTCTTTCCTAAGTAACAATTATTTAGACCCCCTGAACTATTATAGCTATGGCTATATGAGAATATTTGAATGAATTTTTAAGCTTTAATCTTCCTGAAGTAACAATTATATTGTAGATCTCCTCATTATCTTCTACAAATAAAGTATAACCCTAAATGTGCGCTTGTTTTTGGCAGGTGTCCGACACTGTGGTGGAACCATACAATGCCACCCTCTCTGTTCACCAGCTGGTGGAAAACACAGACGAGAGCTACTGTATCGACAACGAGGCTCTCTATGACATATGTTTCCGCACACTGAAGCTGACCACTCCTACATACGGGGACCTGAACCATCTAGTCTCCGCCACCATGTCTGGTGTCACCACATGCTTGCGATTCCCAGGACAGCTAAATGCTGATCTGCGTAAATTGGCCGTCAATATGGTTCCCTTCCCACGCCTCCATTTCTTCATGCCCGGCTTTGCGCCACTTACATCCCGGGGTAGTCAGCAGTATCGTGCTCTGACTGTACCAGAGCTAACACAGCAGATGTTCGATGCCAAGAACATGATGGCTGCCTGTGATCCTCGCCATGGCCGCTATCTGACCGTCGCTGCCATGTTCCGTGGTCGCATGTCCATGAAGGAGGTCGACGAGCAGATGCTCAATGTCCAGAACAAGAATAGCAGCTACTTTGTTGAGTGGATCCCGAACAATGTGAAGACAGCTGTGTGTGACATCCCGCCACGTGGTCTCAAAATGTCTGGAACATTCATCGGTAACAGCACCGCCATTCAGGAGCTGTTCAAGCGCATCTCTGAGCAGTTCACGGCCATGTTCCGCCGCAAGGCCTTCCTGCACTGGTACACCGGTGAGGGCATGGATGAGATGGAATTCACAGAGGCTGAGAGCAACATGAATGACCTGGTCTCCGAGTACCAGCAGTACCAGGATGCCACGGCCGAGGAGGAAGGAGAGTTTGATGAGGAGGAGGATGATGCTGAAGAGGCGTAAAGCAAACTGCCTATCCAAAGCACTCCAATTGATAACTTAACATCTGCCTAAGTCATATCGAGAAGGAAGTAAGCAGCTCAAATGATGATATCGAAGTTATTTGCACCAAGAATCTTGACATCAAACAAGAAGCAAAATGGCAGTGTCGTGGCTTTTTGAAATAATACAGCAATGCAACCATGGATATTTCAATCACGTAATGACAGGATGACCGAATGAGTTAGAGCGTCCATCTCCTGTGTTTGGTAGATCATGGGTGCGAACCCTGGTCGAGTCAAACCAATGACTTAAAAATTGATACTTGTCACTTCCTAGTCAGGTGCTCGGCATTATTAGGATAGGGCAAGGAGCAGTGGAATGAGGAAGACCAATCGTCCATGATTGAAATTTTCCCTGCTTAAACAACTAATGTACAACGAAAAAATGCTCGCCGGAAGCATTAATGTCTACACAATGTTGTATCATTTGTAAAAAGTAATACATCATAATTAGGTATTTAAGATACACTTGGACCAATGAGAGCTATCCACATATATAAATAGTTTATATATTATATATATACACATGTATATAACTTGACTTTTTAAATGTTAATTCAGTCTAATCATATCATATTGAATGAGTTGAGCGTCCACCTCCTGTTCTGGTAGGTTGTGGGATTCGAACTCGCGGGTTCGAACCCTGGCCGAGTCAAACCAATGACTTAAAAATGTATACTTGTCGCTACCTAGCCTGGTGCTCGGCATTACTAGGATAGGGCAAGGAGCACTGGAATGAGGAAGACCAATTTTCCGCAATTGAAATTTCCTCTGATTAATCAATTAATGCACACAAAAAGTAAGAAAATAAGGAAATGAATCACAACAGAAAACAATGTGAGTAATTACTGAAGCCCTATCTAGTCGATACACATATTAAAAAATAGCCATACCTCCAATGTCCAAAACCATTAAAATAAAATTCCTTATCACACTCAGAATGAGGAAGGATTACATTGTCATGCAGACTTTACACTGAACAGTATCGTAATAAAGCTGCATAGTCTGATGAAAACATCAAATTTTCAAAACCAAAACACTGACATAAATTTGATCCTTCATATCCAACTTAGATACTAGTGCACTTTCTGAGCATTTGTCGCTACATTGAAGGAGATACTGAGTCAATTTAATAGAACCCATTACTGCTGAAGCCGACGGTGTCAGAATCTAGATGTGCTGGCCAAAATTAATTTGGCATGTTCTCACTTAAAATATATCAAAAGTTACACATTTAAAATAAAAATTATTCCAAACTTTGGTCTCCATGTCAGCCATTTAAATAAGATGTCCAGGCCTGAGGCGCACGGTAGATATTGAGATAGGTGAATGACTGGCTATCTGTGCACTAAAACCACTTTTGCTATGGTTTCCCTCAATGGGCAGCATTGCTAAAGCTTCATCGTTCACCTACGGCTATGTAAGCTAACTGAATAAAACCACTAAAATTGTCTCACCTGGTCTCTTTCGTCATTTCCCTTCAACCCAGTTAAAGCTGCATAGTCCGATGAAATCATCAAATTTTCAAGACCACAACAATGATCTAAATTTGATTCTACATATCTAGCCTAGATACTGATGCATTTATTAAGCGTGTGTTGCCACACAGAAGGGAATAGTGAGGCAATTGAATAGATCATGTTACTGCAGAATGCTATGGTGTCAGAGTTTTTGGCAAGCATGCCAAAATTAATTTTGCATGGTGGCACTTCAAATATCTCAAAGGTTAGCCACTTAAAATAAAAGTTACTTCAAGCTAAAGTAAAGTACATTATAACTATCAACCTAATTTATTTATCCCAGAAAATGTTTGAAACTCAAAACCATCCGACTATGCAACTTTAATTCCGGAACTCAGCTGAACAGATAACCAACACTAAAGGGCGCATTCCTTACATGCGGCATGCAGTATGCGAATGCGAATGTGGCAAAAAATCAAAACGCCTTGAAGTCAATGGACTACATTCCTTACACGCGGTATGCGAATGCGAATGCGAATGTGAATGTGAATGCGTCAACTCGATCGGTCCCTGTAACGATCGGTGCGGCATGCGGTATGTGGCACGCGGTGTGCGAATAGAAACCTCAGTCGCACTTGTCCATTAGTTTTAGACTAGGAGAGGTGACTGAGCATTACGGAACGGTCACACACAGGGGTGCGGAGGGGACACACAGGCATAGAGGGGTGTCGTGTACATAGTGATTAGTGTGTGTGGAGGGGAAACATATGGTAGTAGTAGTAGTAGTAGTAGTAGTAGTTGGTGGGGGTCCGGGTTGGTAAAAATGCTACCATAGCCACAAAAATATAAATACTTATCTATAATTTGGTAATTATAAAGGTAGGAACCCCCATGTGACGTACCAAGAGTTACATAGATATAAATGCCATATTAGGTCATATACAGTGCAGTATGGAGTATACTTGTTAATTTTTATTTTTTAAATATAGCCAGTCGTGTGCCGCATGCCGCATGCCGTGTGTAAGGAATCAAGCCATTCGCATACCGCATGCCGCAAACCGCGTGTAAGGAATGCGCCCTTTACCCTTAAAGCAAAAGATATAAAGTTGCATAGTCCCATGGGTTTGAGTTTCTGCCATTTCTTTTACATATAAATGTTTTAGGTTCTCCCCTATAAGTATAAGCTACTTTACTTTAGTCTGAGGTAACTTTACCTTACCTTACTTCAATTTGAAGTAACTTTTTATTTCAAATCGCAAAATTTGGAGATATTTGAAGTGTCAAAATTCCTACGCCATAGGCGTCAGCAGTAACAGGTTCTATTAACATGACTTAGTATTCACTTCTATGCAGCAACAAATACTTAATAAGTGCACCAGTATTTATCTTGGATATGTAGAATCAAATCTAGGTAAGTGTTTTAGTTTAGTAAATTTAACTTGTAAATGTAACTTTAATCAAAATAGAATCAATGTTTCACACACACACACACACACACACACACAGTGGGTCAGTACATGTCTGAATAAAATCCAAATCCTATCACAGTGTGAATAAAAGCAGCACGGCGATTTGTCTATTTGCTTTGTTGGGGCTTTACCTCCTAGTAACATCTAAGGTCATATCAGGACAGCCAGCACGGCGATACAGCGAGCGAGGGCTACAACTATGACTTGTAAAGGCCCTGTCACATTATGGCGTATGGCGTTAGCGTATGCCGGTGTATGCGGTTTTCGACCCATACACCGTCATACGCCATCATACACTACGCACGAGGTCCCAGCGGCATCTGAAGCATATGCCCAGCCTATGCCTAACCTATGCCTAACCTATGCCTAACCTATCCCTAACCTACCCCAGCCTATGGCAGTGTATTCAAAGCGTATCCCGACTTATCCGCGGTGTACTGTGATGAGGTTTGACGGTTGTGATTGACAAGTTCAGCGTATGCCCAACCTATGCGTAACCTATGTCGGCGTATGCATAGCGTACATCGAGCGTATGAGCAGCGTATGAGCCATACGCCGAAAATATTTGAGCATGCTCAAAAAACTTTGGACGGACGGGTGTATGAGGGCGTAAGCCGGCGTATGCATAGCGTATGCGTAGCATATGACGGCATATGGGTCTCAAATCCATACGCTAACGCCATACGCCGCAGTGTGACACCACTTTTACACAACGTTGGGGGTACGCCAGAGACACCCGGCTGGTGTCAGTCCAGCGTACCCCCAACCTATGCCAACGTACCCTAACCTATGGGTAACCTATGTCGGCATACGCATAGCGTACCCCTAGCGTATGAGCAGCCCTCCACCCCTTCCTCCCCTCACCTCCTCCCCTCTGCCTCCACCCCCTCCTCCTCCACCCATTCCTCCCTTCACCCCTTCCCCCCTGCCTCCACCCCTCCTCCCCTCCCTCCCCCCTGCCTCCACCCCTCCTCCCCTCCCTCCCCCCTGCCCCCACCCCTCCTCCCCTCCCTCCCCCCTCCCTCCACCCCTCCTCCCCCTCTGCCTCCATCCCTCCCCTCTGCCTCCACATCCCTCGGCCACTCACCTCTCCCCTCATCCTCCAACTCCTTCCTCCCCTCACCTACCCTCCTCCCACTCCTTCCTCCCCTCACATACCCTCCTCCCACTCCTTCCTCCCCTCACATACCCTCCTACCACTCCTTCCTCCCCTCACATACCCTCCTCCCACTCCTTCCTCTCCTCACCTACCCTCCTCCCACTCCTCCATCCCCCCCTCTGTCTTCCCAATAAACACCACCCTCCTCCCCTCTCACCTCAACCCCACTTGTCCACCTCCCTCTCTTTTATTTCATAATAAAATCACCAGTATATTTGTATACATACGTATATATATATATATATATATATATATACTATATTATATAAATGTATATTTGTATACCTATATATATAGGCCTATATATATATATATGTATATTTGTATACATATATATATATAGGCCTATATATATATATATATGTATATTTGTATAGATAGTGATAAACCCGTTATCGCGTGTAATAAGCTCTGTAGTGCCTGCCCGGCCCCCCCCTATCTGTGGGTGGGGGTGGGGGTCCCGGCATGCAGTGCTCCACCCCCTGCGTGGGGCTTGACACTCCACTCGCTCGGAAGTCTTTGGTATATTTGTATGCATATATATATATGTATATTTGTATACATATGTATATTTGTATACAAATATGTATATTTGTATATATATATACAGATGAACCTCGATCCAACGGACACCGATGCAACGGATTCCGGATCCAACGGACACAATCGGCTAGAGTGAATATCTGGTCCGAATGTATAAAACTCCTGGGTGAAGCGAACCGAGACCGCTACTTGAGTAAGCGTTTACATCCGAGCAACATCTAAGGTCATATTAGGACGGGTACTGACTTGTGATGTGTTGTTTACGTGTTTGGTCCCCTGTTTTCCACATTATCACTATGGCACCTATAGATAAAGCAATTTCGTCGCTGCAACGGCCAAACGGCTTTAACAGACAACTGCTCCCCCATACTAGTCCGTTGGATCG
Organism: Branchipolynoe longqiensis; assembly: GCA_030323885.1. NCBI lineage: Eukaryota > Metazoa > Annelida > Polychaeta > Phyllodocida > Polynoidae > Branchipolynoe > Branchipolynoe longqiensis. Next base: position 61,044 of record JASIRB010002921.1, read on the forward strand.
AGGTTCATCTGTATATGTATATTTGAATACATATATGTATATTTGTATATGCTGTAGTCTGCACTGACCTCTCAGGCAAGTAACCAAATAGACAGGTAGGAGTGGGTAGTGTGGTGATATCAGGGAGCCTAGGTGGTGTAATGGTTAGCATACTGACCTGGAATGCATAGAGATGGGGGTTCGAGTCCCGCTCTAGGCGCAATATTTCCTATTTTCATCATCCCATGACACTGGTTGCCATGACCATGATCCTTTACAAGCGACACGCTGTATGGTTGTTGAACCTACCCTGTGTATGTATGGGTTAGTCCATTGCCTGTATGTATGTAATTGTAAGCATTAAAAGACTTACAATTCCAGGGGGACGAGTGTAGTAGTCTGCACTGACCTCTCAGGCAAGTAACTACAGACAGGTAGGCATGGGTAGTGTGGTGATATCAGGGAGCCTAGGTGGTGTAATGTTTAGCATACTGGCCCGGAATGCATAGAGATGTGGGTTCGAGTCCCGCTCTAGGCACAATATTTCCCATTTTCATCACCCACACGACATATATATATATGTATATTTGTATACATATATGTATATTTGTGTATATATATATGTATATCTGTATATAGGTATATTTGTGTATATATATATGTATATTTTAATACATATATGTATATTTGTATATATATATATGTATATTTGAATACATATATGTATATTTGTATATATATGTATATTTCAATAAATATATGTATATGTGTATATGAAACTGAATTGCATGGGTGGGGCCGATTCTATTTTAATGGAGGGTGTTTTATTTCGAACTAGATTCACTGGGGGGGGGAGACAATTTTGAGGGGACCATTATATTCCGCGACACCAGCATCGCTCACCTGTTGAGAAGATGTCTTGTGGCTTGTGGCGTCCACAGAAGCGTCCAATGAGAGGCGACGTCCGGTGCTTGCCATCGCGCACCTCCAGGTAGTCAAAGTGACACAGCCGCGTCGGCTCAATGTCCATAATGTCGAACTGCAATCACAACCACGTGACGTCACACCACCGACCATGAAACGAGGCTACCTCAGAGGTTCGCATGTTCAATTTCAACGTACGGGCAGGGTTGCCAACATTGGAAAATGAAAAACCGGAAGATCTTATGGGATGTTATATTGGAAGGGGGGGGGGGCGGTCTGGGGATGGTTCCCCACTAGACAATTTTTAAATCTTAGATGCTCTGTGGTGCATTTTGGACACATATGTGATCGATTTCTACAATCTTTTCTATTATATTAGAAAAGGAAAAACCGGAATATCAGCATAAGGTTATGATGGGACTTAAAATATTGTACACTTTATGGCGAAACTGTAAGGGTTGGCAACCCTGGACGGGGCTGACATATGTACAACTCCCAAAATTACTATAGGTGATAATGGAAATTATCGCTATTGTTGTCAATGTATTGCGATAGACCATGTCATACTCGGCTTGAGGAATAATGAGTAATGCTGCGATTGCTTTAAACCTGAGGGCGTTCTCTGGTTTAGACATGTCACTGCCCAGCTGGGTAGCACATAACATCCCTCAGCCATGGGTGGAACAGTGCTGCCACCTGTTGCTACTTCTTATGGCCCTGTCACATTGCAACGTTTCTCACCGGCGCACCGCCAATGCGCAAAATCACTTTTAATCGTCAGGTCACATCAAACTTTTCGGCGTCAGCGCAACGTATTGGTAGCGTGCGGCCGACATTGTGGTAATGTATATCGACGCGTGTGAAAAAACCCAAAAAGGTTTTGGCGTGCCGTCCTGATAGGACCTTAGATGTAGCTAGGATGTAAAACAACAGAGCAACAGTTTGGCGCAACGTGTGGGCATGACCCTAACGCGCGCGCGACGTGTGCTTGGCGTTTGCATAACGTTATTCCAGCGTATCCAATGTATCTCGACGCGCCCCTAACATCGCCATAATGTTGGCACACACGCGTTCTCGCACGTCAAAAGTTTTGTGCAAGCACAAAACTTTGCCGATACCCTGACGCACGCCGCCGACTGTTGACGTAGATCAACAAATATCAACGCATGCCTAACGCGCGCGTAATGCTTCCTGACGTATCCCTACATTGTGCCAAAAAATCACATACGTCGACACGCGTTGGCGAGAAGCGTCGTAATATGACAGCACCATTAGCAACAGATGTCAGTGTAGTTGAGGCTGCCACTGTGTGGTAGTGCGGGTCATGATGGACTACTACAGTATTATAGCTGAACAATAAGTAGGATTAGTATATTTCCTGCTTTATACCTTCAAGATTGTCTACGGTCTTTAAATTATAATATAAGAGAGACTATTTAATAATTTGCACCAGTATTCTTTAAGTAAAAATATGACTCCAGTAAAAGTCTACTACATTTTAGTAATTTTCTTTAGGGAGAGAGCAGACGACAAGTTCCTGTTTCAACCTTCTACGGCCTTTTAATTATAGCAGAACATGGCACTTAATAACCCATGAACTATTCTTTGAGTGAAAGCAGATGAGGCTTCAGTGAAAATCTACTGCGTTTTAATGAGATTCCATTAAGAGCATACGATAATTAACTAGAGCAGACGACACTTAGCCAGAGCAAATGACAATCAGCCAGAGCAGACGACAATCACCAGAGCAGACAACAATCAGCCAGAACTACCAATAGAGGGAGTGCATGTGATGTCATCACTCAGCAGTTAGCGGTCAGCGGCCAGCCATCTTGGATTATGAGCACCTTCCCTAGCCATGTTGTGAATGCATGCAGATGCAGTAAAACAGAGTTTTCTTGTGTTCTGGGAGGTTCTGGGCAGTTTACATCCAATGTGTTTACCTACAGCACTTGAGCAACAATTTCTGAGGCCAAACTGCTCAAACCTGTGACAAATAAACCAACAAATCAGTAAATAAGCACAGTATAGGCAGTTGCAAGCCTTCTGTATGTAATCCAATATGGCCACCGAAGGTTGTCTTGTGACGTCATTAGGGCCTACACCCCCTCTATTAGCCAGAACAGACAGGAATTAGCAAGAACTGATGCCAATCAACCAGAACAGAACCAGAACACAATTACTCAGAACAGACAACAATTAGCCAGTGCAGACAATTAGCAAGAACAGACGAAAATTAGCCAGAGCAGATGAAAATTAGCCAAAGCAGATGAAAATTAGCCAGAACAGACGACAATTAGCCAGAACAGACGAAATCAGCCACAGCAGATGACAATTAGCCAGGAACAGACGACAATTAGCCAGAACAGACGAAAATTAGCCAGAACAGACAACAATTAGCCAGAGCAGACGACAATTAGCCAAAGCAGACGACAATTAGCCAGAGCAGATGACAAATAGCCAGAGCAGATGACAATCAGCCAGAGCAGAAGACAAGCAGCCACAGGTGACGACAATCAGCCAGAACAGACGACAATCAGCCAGTGCATACAACAATTAGCCAGAGCAGATGACAATTAGCAAGAGCAGACAACAATCAGCCAGAACAAACACCAATTAGCCAGAACAGACTACAATTAGCCAGAGCAGACGACAATCAGCCAGAACAGACGACACTCAACCAGAGCAGATGACAATCAGCCAGAACAGACGACAATTAGCTAGAACAGACAACAATCAGCCAGAACAGACGACAATCAGCCAGAACAGACAACAACCAACCAGAACAGATGACAATCAACCCGTGCAGATGGCAATTAGTCAGAGCAGACGACAATTAGTCAGAGCAGACGACAATTAGCCCTACCTGATGACAACCAGCCAGAGCAGACGACAATTAGCCAGAACAGACGACAATCAGCCAGAACAGACAACAATCAGCAAGCGCAGATGACAAGCAGCCTGAACAGACGACAAGCAGCCAGAGCAGACGACAATTAGCCAGAACAGATGACAATTAACCAGAACAGTCGACAATCAGCCAGAGCAAACGACAATCTGCCAGAACAGATGACAATCAGCCAGAATAGACGACGATCAGCCAGAGCAGATGACAATCAGCCAGAACAGACGACAATTAGCCAGAGCAGATGACAATCAGCCAGAGCAGACGACAATTAGCAAGAGCAGACAACAATCAGCCAGAACAGATGACAATCAGCCAGAGCAGACAACAATCAGCCAGAAAAGATGACAATCAGCCAGAACAGACGACACTCAGCCAGAACAGACGAAAATTAGCTAGAACAGATGACAATCAGCCAGAGCAGACGACAATCAGCCAGAACAGACGACAATCAGCCAGAACAGACGACAATCAGCCAGAACAGACAACAATCAACCAGAGCAGATGACAACCAGCCAGAACAGATGACAACCAGCCAGAGCAGATGACAACCAACCAGAACAGATGACAATCAGCCAGAACAGACGACAATCAACCAGAGCAGACGACAATCAGCCAGAGCAGACGACAGGAGGCGCTGCGTTACCTTGACGTGGACGCGGTGCCCGCTGTGGGCCGAGACGCGCCACACACACATGCTGTGCGGAGGGTAGTGGCGGGGGAACGCCGGGCTCGTCACGTTACCCGCCGCCTTCATCCGGTGGAAGCAGCGATCTGTGTGCGCAACCGGAAGTGACAGACATAAGACGCAGGCAGAGTTCTATAGGCAGCGATCGGGGTCATATATATGTACATATATATATATGGCGAAGGAGGCAAAGTTCTATAAGGAGTCCTTCACAATTATCAACATTTTCACAAGTGTACAAAACACATTTTGTTCATGACCCCCTCCCCCGATCCCTCCCCACAAAGTGCACAATACAAATATTGATATTTTATAATTGACTGCCTATATGTACAGTAACCGAGTAAGGGCCCTTCATAATAATCAACATTTTCGCAAGCATACAAACCATATAACCCCCCCCCCCCCCACACACACCCAAGTTAAGACTTTAAGACAATTTTATTCATAATTTCCATACAGAGTGCACAAACATAAATTATCCTGTCGACCATAATAGAAATTGTAAGAACAGTGTAATCATTAATGGTTGTCTTCCCACATGTATACTTGTAGGAATATTGATAATTGTGAAGGACCCTAAGCAGAAATAGTCTATAACCAGCTGCAACCGGATGGCTATTGGTTGGTTGTTGGAGTTTTATGTCCTGACAAATCAAATTTCCCCCAAACATATTCCACTGTCTACCCCCTACCACCAGGGTAGGACAATAAGGACTGTCTGGTTGCCCAGGGCACCTAGTTTACTCGGTCGGGCAGATGAAGTTCTCGGTGACCTGCCCGAATGGGCAAGTCATTAGTTTTCTAATCTGCAGTAGCAGATTTCAGTTTCAATTGGCTGACTTTGGCTTGGGCAAGTAGGTTTGTCACTCGTGCAAGTAGAAAATTCAGACACTTGCCTCATTGGGCACCCACCTCCCACCCTCCACAACCTGTCCGGGTCCCCATCACAAAGTAAAGCTTGTTTTATTTAATGACGCCTCTAGAGCACATTGATGTTTATCATTGGCTATTGGACGACAAACATATCGTCATTCTGACATATTTCTTTGGAGGAAATCTGCTGCCGCCACATAGGCTACCCTTTCCGATAAGCAGCAAGGGGTCTTTTATATGCACTTTCCCACAGACAGGACAGCACATACCACAACCTTTGGTGAACCAGTTGTGGACCACTGGTTGGAACGGAAAATAGCCCAAACTTGAAATGGGTCCACTGAGCTGGATCAATAGGATGACCGACACCATCACAGGTGGACACACCACCACCTGAGCTACATCACAGGTGGACACGCCACCACCTGAGCTACCTGACAGGTGGACACTCCACCACCTGAGCTACGTCCCACTCCTCAAGGTCCCCATCACTTACCGGAGCTGTCCTTGTAGGCCACGTACTGAGCCTGGAAGAAGGGCGGGTTGGTCTCTCCCAGGTTGGCGGCCAGGTTCCTGTGGAAGCGAAGGGTCACCCGCCGGGAACCAGTGACCAGCAGCGGCGGGGGTTCCCGGCCACAGTACCGGCCGCGCGCTGTCTGTCGGTGAGCCAGAGAGACAGCTTAGTAAATATGCCTTAATACCACAGTCACACTACGCTTGTGACCGCTTGCGACCATTAAAAAACCTTTTTGTCGGCGACCAAAAGAAAACAAAAATGTGTGGGAAAAAAAGGGGTTTGTGACTGTAGGAAAGATAGGTTGGCGATCAGTTTATGATTGGTTGATGATTGGTTGGTGATCAGTTGATGAGTGGTTGATGATTGGTTGGTGAGTGGTTTGCAGATCAGTTGTAGATCAGCCCAAGGACCAGTCCCTGACCACTCACTAACTGATTGCCATTTGATCGCTGATCTGTCGCAAACCAATCCCCAACCACTCGCCGACCAATCGCAGGTGGTTAGCAGAGTGCCAGGTCGTCGATCAGTCATTGACCAATCGTCGATTGGTTGGGGATCAATCGCTGACTAATCGCCAACCTATGAAAATGGTTGCCGATCTTCTGGCTACCATTTTGATCGCAAAGGAGATTTTTGGTGCAGCACCTACCTGTAACTTGCTTTCAACCAAAATGGCGGCCAAGAGGTCAGCGAACACTGAGGACCACTTTGTGACCACTTTGTGACCACATTGCGACCACCCATTATTTCGGTGGTCACAAGCGTAGTGTGACTAGTGTATTAACAATGCTGATAGTAGATAATGCACCTGTATGATGACACCCTTCACAATTCTTTGGCTCCATTAAAAAATAAATATTTTAGATTGATCCCTGTAATCTACTTTAGTGTAGGTTGAAGTAATCCTGATTAAAAGTGCCTAACTTTGGATATCTTTGACCCCATTTAAAAAATAAATGTAACAAGTTGTCCTCACACATATAGTTAAATCGATTTAGTTAAGCCAGACTAACTAAATCGATTTAGATGTTTTCTGTGGCGGAATGGTTAGTGTCTGACTTTCTTTCTAGGTCGGACTCCTAATCTGAAGGTCAGTGGTTCGATTCCCTGTGCCCACACCTCTGCCAATTTGGATTTCCACCGCTGTGTATAACTTACAGCGTCATCAAAGGCGAGTTGCTCTCATACCATGTCTATGTGGTGTGGGAGGTTAAAAATCCCTTGGGTCGGTAAAAGTGTAGGCTCGGGCTTTCTATCGACAAACTGTCTAATGGTGAAAACAAGCGTATTCAGGCTTATCCATGATAGGCAGTATAAATCTTCAAGAAAAAAAAAGATAAGCCAGACTAACTAAATCGATTTAGCGGCGCGTTCACATGCACAACTTAAGCCGACCTTCACTGTGAATATGGCCTATGCTGCTGACACAGCGTAAAGCAACCACCAATCAATCAATCAAACTTAAGCCGACTTAGGCTAAGTCGGTTAAACTAATCCACCTCACGAATCGGTTTAGATTTTCTTCATAACATTTAGAAAGCGTACAGTGGGTCTAACCCCCTTCCCCCACACAACCCCATCGTGTGGTTTGTACGCTTGTGAAAATGTTGATAATTGTGAAGGGCCCTTAACGATATCCATGGACACACCTTTTCATTGCCTATCAGGATGTCGACGTAGTTACTGTCACATGTCATGTTTCCATGCGTCACACCCGTGTCGAGCTTGACGTCATCAGCGTTCGTCCCACTTCCGTTCTTTGGTGACGTCACATTTGCGCTGTCGCGCGCCGCTCTAGGGGTCGACGGAACATCAAATCTAATCGTGGTGCAATATGATTATTTATTAATAATTATACATTGACGTCAACCAAACAATAGATACATTTATACAATGAAACCCCAATTTAACGCGTCCCAATTTAACACGAATTGGGATATATAACAGGATGAGTCATTGGCTCCAGAATTCTTTATTTTCAAAGGTAATTAAATAAACTGATATGAACCCCGATTTGGTGGGTTTGCTTTTAAATTACAATGCCATACGCAAAAGCTGTTCTCTACTACAACTTTCAACCAACAAATCAGATCCGTGAAAAATGGTCTTCAAAGTTACATACCATATATCTCCCAATAGAAGCACACCTCCCATTTCAAGATTGAAAGCATGCACACATTTACGATTATATTCAGACTGAATGCACAGAAACTAAGACAATCCCACTATATTTCAGAGGCATGACAAAAACAAATAAAAAGTTACGATCATATTCAGACTGAATGCACATAAAATAAGACAATCCTACTTTATTTCAGAGGCACGACAAAGACAAATTCATGAAATTATTTAACTTTGGACTGATGCGCATCCATGTGTCTGCACTCGCCCAGTGTGCGTCTATTGGGACAGATACAGTAATCGGATGGTTTTGAGTTTCTGCCATTGTCTGAGATAAGTATTATATCAGGTTGATCATTATAATCTACCTGACTTTAGTGTGAAGTAACCTTGCTTTAAATAGACGAACTTAGGAGATATTTGAAGTGTGGACATGCTAAAATAATGTTAGCGTTCTTGTGAAAACTCTCAAGGTGAAGGTGAGGAAGATGCGGTAGCCCTTATTGAGTTTGATTGTGTAACATAACGCCTGACGGCCCACTGACCTGGTGATGGTGAGGAAGATGTGGTAGCCCTTGTTGAGTTTGATTATGTAACATAACGCCTGACAGCCCACTGACCTGGTGAAGTTGAGGAAGATGCAGTAGCCCTGGTTGAGTTTAATTGTGTAACATAACGCCTGACACCCCACTGACCTGGTGAAGGTGAGGAAGATGCGGTAGCCCTTGTTGAGTTTGATTGTGTAACATAACGCCTGACGGCCCACTGACCTGGTGAAGGTGAGGAAGATGCGGTAGCCCTTGTTGAGTTTGATTGTGTAACATAACGCCTGACGGCCCACTGACCTGGTGAAGGTGAGGAAGATGCGGTAGCCCTTGTTGAGTTTGATTATGTAACATAACGCCTGACGGCCCACTGACCTGGTGATGGTGAGGAAGATGCGGTAGCCCTTGTTGAGTTTGATTATGTAACATAACGCCTGACGGCCCACTGACCTGGTGAAGGTGAGGAAGATGCGGTAGCCCTTGTTGAGTTTGATTATGTAACATAACGCCTGACGGCCCACTGACCTGGTGAAGGTGAGGAAGATGCAGTAGCCCTTGTTGAGTTTGATTGTGTAACATAACGCCTGACGGCCCACTGACCTGGTGAAGGTGAGGAAGATGCGGTAGCCCTTGTTGAGTTTGATTGTGTAACATAACGCCTGACGGCCCACTGACCTGGTGAAGGTGAGGAAGATGCGGTAGCCCTTGTTGAGTTTGATTGTGTAACATAACGCCTGACGGCCCACTGACCTGGTGATGGTGAGGAAGATGCGGTAGCCCTTGTTGAGTTTGATTGTGTAACATAACGCCTGACGGCCCACTGACCTGGTGAAGGTGAGGAAGATGCGGTAGCCCTTGTTGAGTTTGATTGTGTAACATAACGCCTGACGGCCCACTGACCTGGTGATGGTGAGGAAGATGCGGTAGCCCTTGTTGAGTTTGATTATGTAACATAACGCCTGACGGCCCACTGACCTGGTGAAGGTGAGGAAGATGCGGTAGCCCTTGTTGAGTTTGATTGTGTAACATAACGCCTGACAGCCCACTGACCTGGTGATGGTGAGGAAGATGCGGTAGCCCTTGTTGAGTTTGATTATGTAACATAACGCCTGACGGCCCACTGACCTGGTGAAGGTGAGGAAGATGCGGTAGCCCTTGTTGAGTTTGATTGTGTAACATAACGCCTGACGGCCCACTGACCTGGTGAAGGTGAGGAAGATGCGGTAGCCCTTGTTGAGTTTGATTGTGTAACATAACGCCTGACGGCCCTGACCTGGTGAGGTGAGGAAGATGCGGTAGCCCTTGTTGAGTTTGATTGTGTAACATAACGCCTGACGGCCCACTGACCTGGTGATGGTGAGGAAGATGCGGTAGCCCTTGTTGAGTTTGATTATGTAACATAACGCCTGACACCCCACTGACCTGGTGAAGGTGAGGAAGATGCGGTAGCCCTTGTTGAGTTTGATTGTGTAACATAACGCCTGACACCCCACTGACCTGGTGAAGGTGAGGAAGATGCGTAGTTGTTGAGTTTGATTGTGTAACATAACGCCTGACGGCCCACTGACCTGGTGATGGTGAGGAAGATGCGGTAGCCCTTGTTGAGTTTGATTGTGTAACATAACGCCTGACCCCACTGACCTGGTGAAGGTGAGGAAGATGCGGTAGCCCTTGTTGAGTTTGATTGTGTAACATAACGCCTGACGGCCACTGACCTGGTGATGGTGAGGAAGATGCGGTAGCCCTTGTTGAGTTTGATTATGTAACATAACGCCGACGGCCCACTGACCTGGTATGGTGAGGAAGATGCGGTAGCCCTTGTTGAGTTTGATTGTGTAACATAACCCTGACACCCCACTGACCTGGTGAAGGTGAGGAAGATGCGGTAGCCCTTGTTGAGTTTGATTGTGTAACATAACGCCTGACACCCCACTGACCTGGTGATGGTGAGGAAGATGCGGTAGCCCTTGTTGAGTTTGATTGTGTAACATAACGCCTGACGGCCCACTGACCTGGTGAAGGTGAGGAAGATGCGGTAGCCCTTGTTGAGTTTGATTGTGTAACATAACGCCTGACAGCCCACTGACCTGGTGAAGGTGAGGAAGATGCGGTAGCCCTTGTTGAGTTTGATTGTGTAACATAACGCCTGACGGCCCACTGACCTGGTGAAGGTGAGGAAGATGCGGTAGCCCTTGTTGAGTTTGATTATGTAACATAACGCCTGACGGCCCACTGACCTGGTGAAGGTGAGGAAGATGCGGTAGCCCTTGTTGAGTTTGATTATGTAACATAACGCCTGATGGCCCACTGACCTGGTGATGGTGAGGAAGATGCGGTAGCCCTTGTTGAGTTTGATTGTGTAACATAACGCCTGACGGCCCACTGACCTGGTGATGGTGAGGAAGATGCAGTAGCCCTTGTTGAGTTTGATTGTGTAACATAACGCCTGACACCCCACTGACCTGGTGATGGTGAGGAAGATGCGGTAGCCCTTGTTGAGTTTGATTATGTAACATAACGCCTGACGGCCCACTGACCTGGTGAAGGTGAGGAAGATGCAGTAGCCCTTGTTGAGTTTGATTGTGTAACATAACGCCTGACGGCCCACTGACCTGGTGAAGGTGAGGAAGATGCGGTAGCCCTTGTTGAGTTTGATTGTGTAACATAACGCCTGACACCCCACTGACCTGGTGATGGTGAGGAAGATGCGGTAGCCCTTGTTGAGTTTGATTGTGTAACATAACGCCTGACGGCCCACTGACCTGGTGAAGGTGAGGAAGATGCGGTAGCCCTTGTTGAGTTTGATTGTGTAACATAACGCCTGACACCCCACTGACCTGGTGAAGGTGAGGAAGATGCGGTAGCCCTTGTTGAGTTTGATTGTGTAACATAACGCCTGACACCCCACTGACCTAGTGAAGGTGAGGAAGATGCGGTAGCCCTTGTTGAGTTTGATTGTGTAACATAACGCCTGACAGCCCACTGACCTGGTGAAGGTGAGGAAGATGCGGTAGCCCTTGTTGAGTTTGATTATGTAACATAACGCCTGACGGCCCACTGACCTGGTGATGGTGAGGAAGATGCAGTAGCCCTTGTTGAGTTTGATTGTGTAACATAATCCTGACAGCCCACTGACCTGGTGATGGTGAGGAAGATGCGGTAGCCCTTGTTGAGTTTGATTATGTAACATAACGCCTGACGGCCCACTGACCTGGTGATGGTGAGGAAGATGCAGTAGCCCTTGTTGAGTTTGATTGTGTAACATAACGCCTGACACCCCACTGACCTGGTGATGGTGAGGAAGATGCGGTAGCCCTTGTTGAGTTTGATTATGTAACATAACGCCTGACACCCCACTGACCTGGTGAAGGTGAGGAAGATGCGGTAGCCCTTGTTGAGTTTGATTGTGTAACATAACGCCTGACGGCCCACTGACCTGGTGATGGTGAGGAAGATGCGGTAGCCCTTGTTGAGTTTGATTATGTAACATAACGCCTGACGGCCACCCGACACTGACCTGTGAAGGTGAGGAAGATGCGGTAGCCCTGGTTGAGTTTGATTGTGTAACATAATGCCTGATGGCCCACTGACCTGGTGATGGTGAGGAAGATGCGGTAGCCCTAGTTGAGTTTGATTATGTAACATAATGCCTGACGGCCCACTGACCTGGTGATGGTGAGGAAGATGCGGTAGCCCTAGTTGAGTTGATTTAACATAACGCCTGACCTGAGTGGAGGATAGCCTTGTTGAGTTTGATTATGTAACATAACGCCTGACACCCCACTGACCTGGTGATGGTGAGGAAGATGCGGTAGCCCTAGTTGAGTTTGATTGTGTAACATAACGCCTGATGGCCCACTGACCTGGTGAAGGTGAGGAAGATGCGGTAGCCCTTGTTGAGTTTGATTATGTAACATAACGCCTGACGGCCCACTGACCTGGTGATGGTGAGGAAGATGC
>JASIRB010003839.1:0-14461 GCA_030323885.1 Branchipolynoe longqiensis
GCGCCAGAGCACAGGGGCTAAATGTATGAGCCACCGGATATCTTCGCCGGAGTTAAGGGCGGCCGACGGGGTAGCTATCGTCGGTGTTGGTATATGTGTCAAGTGAAATGTATGCGTGCCAAGCGCGCACTTGTTAGCTACCCTGTGCGTTATTTATAGATTTGGGGAGTCCCCCTGGGAATGTACCCGGCCATCGCAGTTGGAGTCGGGAGGGACCACCCCCTTCCTCCCCCCCCCCCCCACCCGTCAGTGTGTGACTCTGTGTGTGTGTCTCTGTGTGTGTCTCTGTTTGTGTCTGTGTGTCTCTGTGTGTGTCTCTGTGTTTATGTGTGCCTGTGTGTGTGTCTGTGTGTGTCTCTGTGTGTCTGTTTATGTGTGTTTGTGTGTGTCTATGTGTGTGTCTGTGTGTGTGTCTGTATGTGTCTCTGTGTCTCTTTATGTGTGTCTGTGTGTGTGTGTGTCTCTGTTTGTGTATGTGTGTGTCTGTGTGTGTGTCTCTGTGTTTATGTGTGTCTGTTTGTGTGTGTGTCTCTGTGTTTCAGTGTATCTGTGTGTGTGTCTCTGTTTGTGTGTCTCTGTTTGTGTCTGTGTGTGTGTCTCTGTGTGTGTCTCTGTGTTTATGTGTGCCTGTGTGTGTCCGTGTGTGTGTCTGTGTGTGCATGTGTGTCTCTGTGTGTGTCTCTGTGTCTGTTTATGTGTGTATGTGTGTGTGTCTGTCTGTGTGTGCCTTTGTGTCTGACACAGACACACACACAGCAACAGAGACACAACGACACACACACAGACACACACACAGATACAGAGACACACACATAGACACACACATAGATACAGAGACACACACACAGAGACACACACACAGACACACACAGACATAGACACACATACAGAGACACACATACAGAGACACACACAGAGACACACATACAGAGACACACACAGACAAAGAGACACACACAGAGACAAAGAGACACACACAAAGACACAGAGACACATGTGGTCGCATTGAATAGATTTGGCCCGAATCGGTCCCTAACCTGCACGTTATCCCAGGCTCAAGTGGGAGTTAGTGAAGGCGACGTTAACCCTCGAGGCGGTAGCCTGACCCGCGCACATACATTGAGACTTTGGCCGCTAACCAGGGAAATCCGCACGACGCGTGGGTTACAAGCCCTAACCCTGACTCTTACATTTGGCCCCTGGTCTTCCGGCCGTACAGTACAATTCCTTGATACATAAATGAAACTACTATCAGTTGTAATAGTAACTGCATGTAAATCCTGTTCGATACTAAAAGTACCCCCCCCCCCACCACCACCACCACCACCACCAAAAAAAAGGAACAACCCAGCCCAACTAGTCCCCTCCGTCTCCCCCCCCCCCCACCCCACACCTCCATCACACCCTCCCCTCCCAAAAAAAGAACAGCAAAAAAACAACTCAGAATGATGTTAAGGGTAACTCTCCTCCCCGCCCCCTGGGGGTATCTTATCTCCGGGTGTAGGCTTCCAACAGCTGAGTACGCGTTGTTCTGATACTGTCCTTCCTCAGCCCCTGCCACGCCCCCTTCCCCTCCCCCCTCACCAGAGCTGTTGCTCATGTTATTGTTGCTCCAGTTCCCCATTGAGGCTTGCTACAGTTGAAATCATCGCGGTGTGCTTCGCGGCACCAGACGGGGTGGCCGAAGGTTTGTTTGTGTGTTGTTGTTTTACGTCATAGCAACATCTAAGGTCATATCAGGACGGGTACCGACTTGTGACAGTGCGCACTCATGGCGACTTTATAGTGCTGCCCCACTGGAAGACCAAGCCACCAGCACCATGACATGATATCCCACTCAGTAACATTATCCTGACACTGAGCCAACAAGTCCTTGCCCTATCCTAATAATGCCGAGCACCTGGCCAGGAAGCAACAAGTATCAATTTTTAAGTCATTGGTTTGACTCGACCAGGGTTCGAACCCACGACCCCACGATCTACCAAGATGGGAGACGGACGCTCTAACTTATTTGGCCATCCCGTCTGGTCGGATGGCTGAAGGTAGATCATGGGAACCCTGGTTGAACCAAACCAATGACTTCAAAATGTATACTTGCCGCTTCCTAGTCAGGCACTCAGCATAATTAGGATAGGGCAAGGACTGGTTAGCTCAGTGTCAATGTAATGTGACTGAGTGGGATATCATTATCAGGTCATGGTGCTGGTGGCCTGGTCACCTAGTGGGGCAGCATTATAAAGTCACCATGAGTGTGCACTGTCACAATCGGTACCCGTCCTGATATGACCTTGGATGTTGCCAGGACGCAAAACCCCAACAATCAACCAATCGCGGCAACTCACTGGTAAAACGGCGCCCTGAGATGTTGCCTCGGGCGTACTCTAATCGATGAGACCAGTGTCACTAGGTGAGCGCGGGAGGCTGGGCGGGAAAAGGGCGCGGGGGCCCTCTTCAGGGGCAGCTGCTTTTGCAATGTCTATGCTAATTGCGCAGCGACATGTGTTTCTTTACACAGATTACGGGCCCCGCTGTCGTAATGATTGATGAGTCGGTGCGCACCCAAAGCCGCCAGCGCTTCGACAGGCTCCGCGGAAACATCTGCGCCACGGACACCGGAAACAAAGTGTCGTCTGCTCGCTGACGTTCAACTATCGATTATCGCAGAACCTCTTGATTGGCGCCGGAAGTGGAGCAGGTTCCCGGCGAGAACCCTGTTTATTCTTGTTGTTGTCGTTGTAATCTTAGTTATTGCTGTCATTGTCCCTATTGTCAATGTTGTCACTGAAGCCATTGTAGCTATTGTTGCTATTGTTGTTACTCTTGTTACTGTTGTCACTGTAGCTATTGTTGCTATTGTTATTACTGTTATTACTGTTGTTACTGTTGTCACTTTAGCTATTGTTATTACTGTTGTTACTGTTGTCACTGTAGCTATTGTTGCTACTGTTATTACTGTTGTTACTGTAGCTATTGTTGCTATTGTTATTACTGTTGTTACTGTTGTCACTGTAGCCATTGTTGCTATTGTTGTTACTGTTGTTAATGTTGTTACTGTTGTTACTGTTGTCACTGTAGCTATTGTTATTACTGTTGTTACTGTTGTTAATGTTGTCAGTGTAGCTATTGTTGCTATTGTTATTACTGTTGTCACTAGCTATTGTTATTGTGCATGTTATGTAGTAACATGAGTAATTCATAACAATTGGTCACCTCACATCTACTGAATTACATGGTTGCCAAAAACAGAACAAGTTAAAACATATGAACTGGCATAACTCACAGCTTAGATCTTATTATTCTGTACACTATGCTGACAGGCAAAGAATTAATCAAAAACAAAAAGTTATTAACCTTAATTTAGAAAAAACCAGTTATTTCATTTGGCTAACCAAGTAATTCTAGTACATGGTGTGACGTATTCCAAATAACTGGTTTGGGCTTACAAGTAATCTAATGGATAACTGGTTAAACTCATATTCTGGAGATACTGTTATGATAACATATAAAAGGAATAATATAAAAAATGTCATAAACTATGAAATTAATTAATATAAGTTGATCTCCAACTGCTAGTGGATTTCTCAATGAATTTGAATTCCCAGTTCTATATATGCATGTTATATAACTCTTCAGTAAATTCTAGACTAGGATTTTATTCATCTCTATTGTTCTCTTGTAAACTCACAAATGGGTGAAAACTTAGATGAAGTTCTATCTACTAATTAGATTGAGCTTCTAAGTAAAAATAATAGATAAACTGGGTTAACTCATATTCTGTAGATAGTGGTTTCATAGTTTCAAATGAAATCAATTACCTTGCAGATATGTATCTACTAAAATTTCTAAACAAGAACTTAAATGATTTTAAATTGATCTCCAACGTTTAAATGGACAATCTCAAAGAATTAGAACTCCCAGTTATATCTGCATGTTATATAATTCATCAGTAATTTTAGACTAGGATTTATTCCTTCTTTGTTCTGTTGTAAACTGACAAATGGGTTCAAACTGAAGTTAAGTTCTATCTACTAACTAGATTGAGCTTCTAAAGCATTATAATAGATAAACTGGGTTAACTCTTATTCTAGAGATAATGGTCTCATACTTTCAAAAAGAAATCAAATACCTTACTAATATGTATCTAATGAAATTTATAAACATGAACCCAAATAAAATTCAAATCTCCAACTATTAATGGACAATCTCAAAGAATTAGAAATCCCAGTTCTATATATGTATGTTACATAAATCATCAGTAACTGGGTTAACTCATATTCTAGAGATAATGGTCTCCTAGTTTCTAAAAAATCAAATGCCTTGCTGATATGTATCTACTGAAACTTGTAAACTTGAACTTAAATAAAATTCAAATTGATCTCCAACTATTAAATGGACAATCTCAAAGAATCAGAATTCCAAGATCTATCTATGTATGTTATTTAAATCATCATTAATGTTAAAAACTAAGATTTAATTCATATTTCTTGTTCTGTATTAAAAATGCCAAAGAACTCTGTTGGAATGACTGAACCCACAACATAGAAGATCTCTGACTTTCAAACTGGTGTTGCCAAGTGATGTAAACAAAACTTGTATGCGTTGCCATATCCACTCAATTCAATCTGTGATCCAAGGACTTTGCATCTGTGTTGCTAGGTCCGGTAGTCAAGAAACATTCATGTCTCCAAGCACTCAAATCAAATGTCAACAACAATCTCCAAGGAAACCCTTAGTATATATAGAGGTGGAAATACCTAGGCTCTCCAACTCACCTGGTCCTGGCACTCATACAGTAAACACCTGGAAGACGGTTTTTCCCCACCCTCCCTCCCTCTTGTACTTACGATATGGCTACTAGGGCTGAGTGTTAGAGGTTTTTCGGTTGAATCGAACCCGGAACTTTGAGTGTGTGTGTTTAATAACATAGCCTGTGTGTTCTTATGATATGACTTAAACTGACAAGTGGTATAATACTTCTGTATACTTACAAATGATTGATGTACAAACCTATTTGCTACGAATAAGCTTGAAGATGTAAATAAATTATAAATTTACTCCCAGTCCAGTCTTTTGTTATGAATTACTGTTGTTACTGTTGGTACTGTTGTTAATGTTGTTACTGTTGTTACTGTTGTCACCATAGCTATTGTTGCTATTGTTATTACTGTTATTACTGTTAATCCCTGTTACTGTTGTCACTGTTGTCACTGTTGCCACTGTTGTCACTGTTGCCACTGTTGTCACTGTTGTTACTGTTGTTACTGTTGTCACTGTAGCTATTGTTGTTACTGTTGTTATTGTTGTTTTTGTTGTTGTTTCTGACCTTTCCCCTCAGGTTTTTCTTTGGGTTGGTTGGTTGCTGGAGTTTTACATCCTGGCAACATCTAAGGTCATATCAGGACGGGTACCGACTTGTGACAGTATTCACTCATGGTAACTTTATGATGCTTCCCCACTGGAGGACCAGACCACCAGCACCATGACCTGATATCTCACTCAGTCACATTATCCTGACACTGAGCCAACCAGTCCTTTCCCTATCCTAATAATGCCGAGCTCCTAGCTAGGAAGCGACAAGTATACATTTTAAAGTTATTGGTTTGACTCACCAGGGTTCGAACCTGTGGGTTCGAATCCCATGACCTACCAAAACAGGAGACGGACGCTCAACTCATTCGGCCATCCAGTGAATGATTCAGTACCTTCACCGGGTATGTCCACAGCGGGACCGGACTGATGACTAACTCGAGGACATCCATACACGCTACACAAGAGAAGAACGAGAACCCGATTGTAAAGTCGTCATCTGGCAGCTGTAGTTGTGTAGGCAGGCTAATAGGAAATCAATACAGGCAAGGAGAGAAAGGAAGAGTATAAAGAGTGAAAGAAGAGTGAGAGCTTGCACCCTCAGGTTTATTATTTTATAGTGGTACATGGATCTGATATGGCATACCACCTGACCATGCTCTCCAATCAACAACAAGCATTTCTAGGTCCACCAATGAACAGTAAGCATTCTTGTGTCACCATGGCTACTGTGATCTACCCACCACCACCATGCCTTGTGGCTCTTGGCCTGCACCTGCCTTGCTGTGTGTGTGTGTGGTGATCCGTGACTAACATTTGGGGGGAGGGGGTAGTGAGTATAGCTCTTGAGCCCCTTCCACACTAACAATAATGCCCCTCTCACACTATCTATTTAATACACAATGACTATGAACCACAAGTAAAGAGTCACCAGCAACTACATAAATACATTCATGCACCTGGCCCTATACATCATTTACCTTTATAGACCATTTGTAATCCTTTATAGACCATTTCACATTCCCCACCAATGCGTTTTATCAGAATATTTTACACGCTGCAGGCAACTCTTCTTTACTGGCAGAGTTACCAATGTGTGGAACAGCCTCCCAGGTTACCTTATGGAGCCCTCCTCCACTCCCCCCCCCCCCGCCCCCCATCCTCCCAGGCATTAATTTTGCATAATCCGACGAAAGCATAACATTTGTAAATGAAAATACATATCCTACATATAAAACTCAGATGTTGCTGCATTTACTAACCATGTACTGGTGCATAAAAGGGCACACTGAGGTTACTTTAAAGCCGCATAGTCAGATGGTTTTGAGTTTCTGTCATTTTCTTGAATAAATATGTTAAATATCTTGTTATCATATGTCTTATTAATCCGGCTATGCAATAAAGGAATAGAGTCACAGCAATTAGTGGATGGGAAAACCTATTTATTTCTCGAGGCTCTCTTTGGCCGAGAAATATAGCCCTACCGATCAAATAATAAAAGTGAAATACAGGTGCGGATGAGTACTGGATACAGGTAACAACGGTGAACTGGCCACATGGTGGCGCCACAAGCGCTCATCCAGCTGGCCCGCAGCAAATAGGCACGGAATGCATATACATCTCATTGGCCAATAAACAATATTTAATCAAATCATCTAATAATCAAATACACCAAAAGCCCATTTATATACCTATAACACATTATATTTTACATTTTAGATTAAAGTAACTATAATATTTAATGTGGCATTCTCTGTGGCGGAGTGGTTAGAGTGTCTGACTTTTTCTAGGTCAGACTCCTAATCTGAGGGTCGACGGTTCAATTCCCCGTGCCCCCAGCTCTGCCAATTTGGATTTCCACCGCTGTGTATAACTTACAGCGTCATCAAAGGCTCTCATACCATGTCTATGTGGTGTGGGAGGTTAAAAATCCCTTGGGTCGGTAAAAGTGTAGGCTCGGGCTTTCTATCGACCAGCAGTGGAATGAGGAAGACCAGTCGTCTATGACTGAAATTTCCCCTGCTTAAACAACTAATGGACCAAAAAAATAGAAAAAAGAAAAAAAAAAGGCTAACTTTTGAGATATTTTAAGTGCAACTACGTGAAATTAATTTTGGCAAACATGCGAAAACCCTAACACCATAGCAGTAACAAATTCTGTTCAATTGCATCAGTATTCCCTTCTATGTGTGACAAATGCTAAATAAGTGCACCAGTATCTAAGTTAGATATGCAGAATTAATTCTAGATAATTGTCTTGGTTTTGAAAATGTGATGTTTTCATTGGACTATGCAGGTTTTTTTTAAAACCTGTTAATGCTGAAACCTATGGTGTTGGAATATTGTTTGTCCAACAATTATTATTTTCATGTTTTCACTTCAAATATCTGAAAAGCTAACCATTTATAAATCAAAGTTACTTAAAATCAAATTAAGGCTGATTAATAAAAAATCAACGTAGTATATTTATCTAAAGAAATGTCAAAAATGCAAAACCGTCTGATGATGCAACTTTTTAAGGCTCTGTTACACATCACCGGATTGGGGAAAGTCCATGGTTATCCGGCAAAGTCTGGGTTGTGTCCGTTGCATATCGGTTGATATCCGGCCCGATCCATTACAAGTTTTGAGCATGCACAATACTTGTAAAGGATTGCGCCGGACTGACCTATGCGGTTATTATCTGTTCCCCGTCCGTTCCCCGTCCATTCCCATCCGTTCCCGTCCGTTATATATCCATTACACGTCCGTTGCCATTCGTTATAGTTCTTTTTGTATTCTGAATTGTGCGTTGATCATTAGATATGTTATGAACCGTTACTGTCTGTTACCGTCCGTTACCTGTCTGTTACGCGTCCATTACATAATCGATCAATTTCAAGTCCGAATAACACCGGTCTAGAATATTCTTTGTCCGGTTCTCTCCGTTGCTCAATCCGCCATAGTGTGACAGGCACCTAAGTCATTTGAACAAAGGATACTGGAAGGATTAAGATATCGTATATAATTATGAAGCAGTTCTGAGCTCATGTCATTCAGACCAGTCTGAAAAGGACATCTCTCCTGCCAGCAAACAATGATCTGGATTTCCAGGCATGGGGGGGGGGGGGGGCATAGTCAGAAATTAAAAAATGCATGAACCACACAACTGTTTGCACATACTTACAGTTAATACAGAAGTTGTAAGCATAACATTTATTTAAAAAAAATTAAAGTGCATAATATAAAAGATTTAGGATAAAAAAAAACCTGATGACACAGAGACAAATTGTTTGCATGTGCTTAGTGTGACGACCAGACAGGATGGCCGAACGAGTTTAGCGTCCATCGCCCCTTTTGGTAGATCATGGGATTCGAACACAGGGGTTCGAACCCTGGTCGAGTAAAACCAATGACTTAACAATTGATACCTGTCATTTTCTAGCCAGGCGCTCGGCATTATTAGGATATGGTAAGGACTGGATGGTTCAGTGTCAGGTTAATATGACTGAGTGGGATATCAGGTCATGGTGCTGGCCACCAGGTCTCCCAGTGGGGCAGCACTATAAAGTCGCCATGAGTGTGCACTGTCAGTGTCACAGGTTGGTATCCGTCCTGATATGACCGTAGATGAGGCCAGGACTTAGAACTCCAACAACCAACCAACCAACAGTGCGACAGTGTAGCTCCGCGTCTCAGAGGTCTAAAGACTTTCGTCCTATTATAAAGACCTAAGTAAACCTCGCTAAGTCGCACACAAACAGGGGCCATATGCACCAATCGGAGTTAAGGCCTTAACCGCGGTTTGGGTAGCTCCACGCGGCTAACGGTGGAAAATCCCTATGCACCAACCGGTGCCAGCGCTAGCCGCCGACCGTAACCTAGGCTAAGCTAAACCACTTCCAGACCTCGGTTAAGGCGCTATCCGGACCGGGTAGCGGTGCTTTCCAAGATGGAGGTCCTACTGTTGAGACGTTATCATCGCAGAGAAATACGTAGAAATCGGATTATACGTGACAGGAGCCATCCATTCGAGAAGTTCGATGATGTGGAACTCTTCAATAAGTTCAGATTCCGGCGCCACCACATACTGGCGATCACTGACAGTGTGTGTGAACACTTAGACGGCGATCGGCGGCGGGGATCGTTGACACCGCTACTTCAAGTGTTGGTGGCATTACGGTTCTACGCCACAGGGGGGTTTCAGGATGTGTGTGGGGAACTCATCGGGATCGACCAGTCTACCGTGTCTCGCAATATTCCCCTGATAACGGATGCTCTCGTACACCAACTGGGCCAATCTGTCAAGTTGCCTAGTCAAGAGAAGGCCGACAGAACGAAGTTGCAGATATTCGACAAGTATGGCTTCCCGGGTGTGTTCGGCTGCATAGACGGGACACACATACGGATCGAGGCCCCCTCCGATTATGAACATGAGTTTGTAAATCGGAAAAATTATCACTCCATCAATGTGCAGGTACGTTTGTGTTATCCTTTATCTCGACCCGTATGTGATCCTTCACTGTCATCTGATACCACTATTAGACACCCACTTTAAATCCAAATGGCAACATGAGTGGGATGAGAACATTAATACAAAGTGTAATTTTTCTCCTCAGGGGGGGTTGGTCCCCCTGCATGTATTGGGTGTCAGTACCCGCTGTGGACTTTTGTTGACTGCCCCAACTATCGTATAATCGTGACAGTATGCATGAGGTTTGTACTAGAGGGTAATGGAGACATGCGATTCCTTGTTTATAAAAATGTCCCTGCACTATGAGATGCCGTTTGCCTTGGGCACACATATATGATTGTGATGTCGGTAATTTCAAGAATGTCTATTGCCAAATAATGGAGTTGCTTGTGGTAAATGTAACGGCGAAGGTTGAAACTGTAAAAAACAATGTGTCGAGATTTTCTGCTGACTGTGTGGCACAACTGGGGTTAGGAATGAGTGCAAATGTTGAGCGTATTGAGTTGTGAAAGTCTATGAAATATCCTCACAACCCCATCGCTATTAATTACATACCCGGATCATTGAACCCACTCCCGTATACAGTCTGTAGACGTAAAATTGGGTTTTGCCCTATAACATATCCAGAAATGTAAACACGAAAGCCTGACGACTGACCTAAGGCATAACTGTGTTTATCTATGACTATGACTTGACGTACAGCGATTATAGCGAACATTTCCTTGTGCTTGACCCTGTACAGATAAACAATCAGACAAATTGACGGACAAACCTGTACATATTTATTTGCCTGAGTGGTCCTTATCAAATGTAGCATCCGACGTAATGAACGTTACATTGTCAAAAACTTATATGTACAAAAAAGGTCAGCGCGGAGTGGGCAGTGTCTCAAATCTGTGTTCCTTATTAATAGGTATGGGCGGGGCCAAAACAAAAATGGGTGGGGCCAAAACAAAAATGGGCGGGGCCAAAACAAAAATGCATAGGGTCCAATATTTGTTTTCCATCACATTACAAGCCTATACCCAGACACAGTTAGCTTATAAATGTTATTGTTAGTGAGAAAAAAATGTTGTGCGGTGAAATATCTCAAATGGATTAATTTAAAAGTAAAACTAGAAGTGTTACCACATTTAATAAAAAGTTGATTGATCTGAGCTGAGTTTCTCCAACGATATGGCATGCGACCTATATCAAGGAAATAAATTGGTCAAATACTAAACCAATTATTCAGGCCGATTTTGTAGAATGCAATGTAAAAACAGGCCAAGCCAAAACCACAAAACCAGTCTGAGTCGGGGAAATAGTCATTTACCAAATGTCGTATTTTCGGTGAACAATCCTACAACACTGAATAAGTAATAATTAGTTCATGTACTCCTAACAGCGTCATAGCCTATTTGTCGGTGAACTGTACCTCCAGAGAAACCAAACATATTTGGACCCTAGAATGTCATATAGTGTGTAATTGTTGCCATGTTAAGACCATCTGTAAATGAATAATTGAAATTGTTTCCATTTCCTGAACCTCATTGCAGCAAAGCAATCTTGTGAATCGTCCTGCAATTTGCCACAGTATTAAGTTAACCCTTCACTGCGCGATACAGAGACAAATTGTTACAAGCGTGTGATTATTGATGAGAGAACCACCATTTGTTATAGGCCCTGTCAGTATCTAATTTTATTGCTGGCATCACCGTTCATTTGTCTGTGTGTTGCACCTCCCTGTCCATTGAGCTACAGCATTTACTAACGGATTAATGTCATGTGTTGTTTGTGCTTTCTCATTGCAGGTCATCTGTGACGCAGACCTCGTTTTTATTGACTGCATCGTCAAGTGGCCTGGGAGTGTCCACGACTCGCGCATCCTTCGTGAGTCAGACCTCTTTGAGGCTTTCGAGACGGCCCACCAAAGACCCGTGCAAGGTGTACTACTCGGCGACAGTGGATACATGTTGCGTGACTGGCTGCTAACGCCAATCCTGCAACCCAACCTGCCTCAGGAAATGGCCTACAACGTGCAGCACAGGGTGGCTAGATCACTAGTAGAGAGGTCCATCGGTGTGTTAAAGAGGCGGTGGCATTGTCTGCGAAGGCTCCGCTTGCACCCTGCGAAGGCCTGCAAGGTGATCATGGCCTGCATCATCCTCCACAACCGTGCCAGAAAGCTGAACCTGGATGAGCCGTCAGACTCAGATTCCGATCCAGAGTCGGAGGTGGATGATGAGGCAAACTATGACGAACACGTCGATGTTGGGGTGGACCACCGCCCACAGAACTATGAGGGGTCTGAACGGGTTCGCGCTGCTGCGGGGAAAGCTGCCCGCCAGAGATTTGTCAACAATTTCTTCGCATGATATTAGGTGAGTACCAGTGGCAGTAAAGTAAAGCAACGATAATAGGTAACAGAAACTATATCTGTGGGTTGGATCAAAGTGAGTTTAATACGATTCGTAAGTAATCCACCACATAACGCAATATATATCGCAACAAACATGTTTGCTTCTGGCAACAACGGCCATCATGGGAACAGTGCGCACTTGCTAATCGGTGTCTGGCACCTCCCTCTCGAGCTTCGCTATCTCAAGGAGTTTGTGCCTATGCTGCGCTCCTATTAACAGTGTCTTTGCCTTGATCCTTTCTTGGTTTAACACTTCAGTTTCATATTGTGCCGCCATTAATTTCGTCTTGGCTTTGCTGTTGTCCGACGAAGTGTTCAGGAATTTTATAAACGACACCCGTTCCTCCTTGTCGCTGGTGGTGTCAGTTGTTGATCTGCTCCTTGATCTCGTTGACAGGGGACCTGTCGGCCGCCTCCTGCGTGGCCACCTTCTGCTGCCATCTGGTGCACGGTACTCTGGGTGCTCCCGCTCGGCGCTTACAGAGACGTTGCCATTTTCGTGGTTGGCGACGAGAACAGCCGAGGAGACTTCAACTGTGGCGAATAATGAGGATTTTTTAGTAACAGATACATTGGCTTTACCTGGCATTGTTTGAACTGTGTTCGGGAACGAACAGTGAACTTTAATTTATTTAACGGTCCAACAGGTGGTTGTGTGGTAACATGGTTGTTGAAGGTGGAACTCTTTGTGGCCACCACTCAAATTAAAACACCCATAAAGAAATCGTACTGCATGTTTTTTTTTTACATTTCCCATCCCCATGTTTGTTGTCGTTACCACAAGTCATCCGCGTTGAAGGGTCTTTCGTCAACACTAATTGACGACGGGCCCTTGAGATGTTAATATATCCTCGCCCTACTACTACTTAAGCCCACTAACATTTTTGTGGGATGGCATAACACATTGAATACTGGCGATAGTGTGGATAAGTAATTGGTGAGACAGAACGGCTACCTGGTAGAGAGAATGGTACACTCCTAGTAAACGGTGGGTGAGGACACTGGTAGAGGGGTCGACGAGCAGATGGGTCGAATAACATGAGCAGCCATTGAGTATGACGATGTCATCCCGAAATCGCCCTGGCTAGGGGTACATGTGAAGAGTTCGTCGTCTGTAGTAGTCGCAAACTGCGGCGTTTCGGTATGACGTTTCTCCAGAGATGGCGTGACAAAACTGGCTGTCACCGGTACTGCAAGTGAGGAAAAGAACATTGTTGTAATAAAAATGGGCTCATATTGACAAACAAACTGAACACACTAATGGAAATAAAATACTGAAATAAACTATGTTGTTAGGTGTTATACGCAATTTTAATTCTCGCGAATGTTGTTACTAACACCATTTAGTATAGTAGTAACGCAGTAATATGGGGAATGCTTTTTTACCTATTATTTCACTCCATTTTTACCTATTGTTTCATTACATTTTGGCCTAAAACCTTGTATCGGAATTGTTAGCAGCATGTGTCGTTGTCTGTGTCGAAAACTGTCAGAAAATAACCATAGAAGTACAACATTTTTCGCTTTACTCACCTTCAATTCCATGGAGGAGGTTAGACTCAGCCCCGATTATTTGGATTATGGTGTCTTCAAATGGTACAGCAGCCTCGGGAGGTCCTCCTCCTGTTTTCAATGCCCTACGTTGATGGGCAAGTACCTCCGACTTCAGTGTTTTCCATTTCTCTTTAACCTCTGTTCTTGAACGCTTGGCAACCCCACACGAGTTTACCGCACTCGTCACTTTGTCCCATGCGAGGTTTTTCTCATGGATCGTTATCGTGTTGTTGAACGAACCAAACAAGAGATCTCGGGCCAACATGACTTCTTCCAAGAGCAATCGGACCTCAGTGTCACTGTAGTTGGCTTTCCGCCCACGTTTTTTTCCAAACACAGACTCGACACTATATTCCATGGTAGTCTTATCACTTATCTTGAATCACGTCGTCACACACTGCACACTTATCTGAATAACTACTGTGCGTCTTCACAGACTGTGTGTTTGTTGTGTAATTTGCCACAAAAAACTAACAATCGATTCGATGTCTAGCTAACGACACTGTCTTCGCCATCGCCGTCGCCGATTCGGCGGCCGGATTGTCAAATAACGCTGTTCGCCGGGCACCACCGCAGAGGGAATTCCCAAATCTATAAATAGCATCACGGTTTGCTATCCGGCCCGGCTAAAACATTGGTGCATACCACTTTATCTTTTTCGCGGACCCCCCACTACCCGGAGCTAGCTGACCGGAGTTAGCGCCTAGCTCCGGTTACGACTAGCACAACTTGGTGCATACGGGCCC
>JASIRB010004007.1:0-16000 GCA_030323885.1 Branchipolynoe longqiensis
TATGCCTAACATCACTAGGAAGGGCTACAGAGTCTAACACAGGGCCACCGAACCAATCAAAAACCATATCTGGTATGGTCAAGTCAACTTCAGTTGAATCAGTAATTGAACTTATTCCATCAATTCCATCAATCGTGGGGCGTGAGCAAGTGAAGACACAGGTTCGACATGCGAGGAAGAGCAAACAGGCAAGGCAGAAATATTAGGGGAACAATGAAATGTATTAGAACTAATATGGGAAGGAGAACACATTACTGTCTCAACAGGGCTCAACTGAGTTAAAGTTACACCGGCCAAAGCGACCGAGACAGCTGGGCTATGAAACAGCTGAGCTAAACAGGGCAGTGGTACACATACTGACTGCTCGGAAATGATGTTGTTATAATGGCAGCACATGACTGCACCGGTACAGTAACAGGTCGAGAGGGATGGGAAGCAATTATGGCAGTCTGTGGAACATCAGGACGACTAGTTAATAAGAGCTCTGGCACAGAATGCGCATATATGAGAATACTTATCAGGCAAGGTACCGTGTGTCACACTGAACCCGCACGGACGTCCCCAATTCCAGTTGAAGCAGGCTTTCCCCTCCGTTTCTTTATTGTCGGCAGGGCACTGAGACAACGGCGGCCGGCCTCTCTTCTTCCCAACCGGTGGCATGTCTAGGAAGCGTGGAGTAGCAGTGTCAAGCGGAGACTGAGTGAAAAACAGAAAGGCAATTCAGCAGGAAAGGTAGAGACCAGCAGCCTCGTGAGCAAATTACCCATGTTAGCCTCGGGCCAACATGCACGTTGACTGACTGAATTTTCATGTAATCTTTTTGATGACTTCTAATGGCAGATGGAGTATATTGTGACTGGACTAGCATTATTTTCCTGTCATCTCTCCATAACTATGACTCGAGAGTAAAGATCTTATTGTCATTCTTATTACACTGGGATTTCATAATCGTTTAAATAATTGTCAGTTTTAATGCTTTCTGAAGTCGAGGAAGAATAGGCCTACTGCCATACACTGGTATATTCATATATAAGAAAGGGTGTTCTTTTGTATCTATAATACACACTTCACATTTAAGATATTTCTAAATGTGTGTTCTTTGATTCTGCAACATTTCCATAAGATTAGTCTTTGACAATTGACTTACAAGGTTTTGGTAACAAACCGAAAGTGGACTTACTTGGTTTTGCAGAAACATCAATTAAAGTTGGTTAATTAATGAGTTTTGGAATAAAGGTTCATTTATCACTTTCATAGTATTTGTTCATTGCTCCATAACCCTTTAATAAAAAGAAAAGTGGAATTACTGAGAATTATATTGTTGGTCGTATACAAATCTATATATTTTTGTTTTAAGTGATCGGGAGGATACACTTGGTTGTGTGCCTGAACTCCTCATATATATATTTTGTTCTTATATAAGGGAGGAAAGGACTAAATAATATTCCAGAACTATGCGATACAATAAATTACAAAAAAGGTTAGTTGTTTTTTCCAGAAGTATGCAATGCCAGATAAGGGTTTCGGCATATTCACCAAATGAATAATACATTTAGTATCGAACTGGAATTGCAGGCAGTTATTACTGCAATTGATAGTTTTATTTTTAGCACATATAATAATATTATACAACATTAATAATAGTAATGCTATGAAATAATAATAATATTTGTATTACTGAACAATAATTTCATGATGAGAATCTTATATATAACTGATATCTTCATTTATGCATGAAGCAAATTTATTGTACAGCTGGAAGACCACTGCTCTGTCGCTAACAACATATATTATACGATGAATAAACTACATTTAGTATTTTTGTAAATCAGTATACTCGAGATGCTGCCTTCGGGCCATACTATCGGTGCATGGCAACGGGCAGTGGCTTGAACAATGTTGAATGGGTATATTTGAATACCTTAGCACGCCTCTCTGGGGCACTCTGTGGAGCGGCTGCATTTTTGTGTGTAAGATGTGTTTGTGAAAGCAGTTTCTTGACTGTGTGATATCAGGGCCTGAGGCACCCCATCCATTCCGAGATGCCAATAGTCGGTTGGTTGTTGAAGATTTACTTCCTGGCAACATTTAAGATCATGTCAGGACGGGTACAGACTTGTGACAGTGCACACTTATGGCAACGTTATAGTGCTGTCACACTGGGAAATCAGGCCACCAGCACCATGTCCTGATATCCCACTCAGTCACATTGTCCTGACATTGAGTCAACCAGTCCTTGCCCTATCCTAATGATATCAAGCTCTTGGCTAGGAAGCGAGACCTATTAATGTTTAAGTCATTGGTTTGACTCGACCAGGGTTCGAACCAGTGGGTTCGAATCCCATGATCTACCAAAACGGGAGACGGACGCTCATTTCAATCGGCCATCCCGGCTGGTGATGCCAATAGTTTGTCATCACCTGGCTAGTAATCACACTGTCAGTCATGCTATTGTTCCATAGTTGGTGTTCACCCGGATAGTATTCAGGCTCTCAGTCATGATACTATGCAATCGATGTCCACCAAGTCGGTAATCATGCTCTCACTCATGTTATTTGTTCATAGTTGGTGTCCACCCAGCCAGTAATTATGCTCTTACACATGATAAGCTATCACTGTTGGTGTCCACCCAGTCAATAATCATGCTCTGAGTCGTGATAGCGTGTCACAATTGGTGACCACCCAGCCAATTTATTCACATGTATAATACAGCCTAACATTTCTTTTAAGGTTTGCTCCAATGGAAGGAATGACTAGTGTGGTGTTCGCTGTGGCGGAGTGGTTAGAGTGGTTAGAGTGGTTAGAGTGGTTAGAGTGGTCAGAATGCTTAGAGTGCTTAGAGTGCTTAGAGTGCTTAGAGTGTTTAGAGTGCTTAGAGTGCTTAGGGTGCTTAGAGTGGCTGACGTTTTTCTAGGTCAGACTCCTAATCTGAAGGTTGGTGTTTCGAATCCCCATGTCCTCCCACCTCTGCCAATTTGGATTTCCACCGCTGTGTATAACTTACAGTGTCATCAAAGGCCGGTTGCTCCCATACCATGTCTCTTGTGGTGTGGGAGGTTAAAAATATCTTGGGTATGTAAAAGTGTAGGCTCAGGCTTTCTATTGACAAACTGTCTAATGGTGAAAACAAGTCTATTCGGATGTATCCATGATAGGCAGTATAAATCTTCAAGAAAAAAAAGAAAATGTTACCCAACAGAATCGTGAGATAACAGGGTGTAGGCCTGCATTTGATATATTCAGTGTCAAGGTATATTATAATCATTGGTCTGACTTAGTAAGGGTTGAAGAGTGCCCTGCCGACACAAGTAGCATGCATTCTAGTCATTTAACCACTCGCTCTGCACTAACTTGCAATATTGTTAGGATTCATCTGTTTGAGGAAGTTCTTGTTGACTCACCGGGCGTGATGGCCGAATCGCTATAACGGGGGCCTCGCGCCCGGGAAATCGGGATTTTCGGATTCCGGTTGTGTCAAACTAATGACTTATAAAATTGGTACTTGTTGCTCCCTAGCCTGACGCTCAGCATTAATAGGATAGGGCAATGACTGGTTAGCTTTGTGTCAGGGTAATATCACTGAGAAGGATATTGGCTCATGGTGCCGGTGGCCTGATTTCCCAGTGGGGCATCACTATAATGTTGCCATGAATGTGCACTGTCACAGCTTGGTCGCTGCATGGGAGACCGTCCACGTCGTTATCGGGTTGAGTCTTGTGGTGGTGGTGAGGCGGCGGTCGTTGGCCGACAGATGGCGGCACTTTCTGAGGCGGGCGCCTCGGTGTCGTGTGGTGCGGGGGCTGCGCTATCTGGCAGGATGGGGTGGCTGCGGTGAGCTGCTCAAGGAGCGGTGACATGGTGAGGGTTTTTGCCACCAGAGCCGGATGTTTGAGTGCGTCCGTTGGTGGTGGTGGGAGGGGGGTCTTTGCTGTTGTGTGGTGTTGCGGTTTCCGGTGTTGATGCGATATGTTGTGCATCGCCACTAGGGGCCGCCTGGAGTTATTTGTGGTTGCCGCTGATGGCGCTTGCGTCGGCTGTGTGTGGCGCCTGGGCTGGTGTGTGGGTGGGCGGGTCTGCGTGGGCTTTCCATCCGGTGTCGGGTTGGGTGCGGTTGGTGCGTGCGCTGCCGTTTCCGTTGTCAGTCTTTACGGCCCTGTGGGGGCCGTTTAGCAAAAATCCTGCTTGACTGTGTTGTTGTCGGCGTTTGCACCTTGAGACCGTTTCTCGAGCTGCCTCTTTTTGTTGTTAGACTCGGTCTCTTTTGCGGTTCGCATGACGATATTTGTTTGCACACAAGTGCGCAAAGCATTCAACCCGTGATGAGGTGACCGAGGAGTCATGCCTGTGTGAGCGCCTCCTTTTCCGCTTTGAAGATTCCATAGCGGACACCCTTTCCATCATGGCCCTGTTCAGTTCTGCTTGCTGTGCTAGTGTGTCGGCCAGGGAGCGTTGGAGCATGGCCATCTGCTGGGCAGGGTTGGCCGTGTCTTGGTGGGCGGTGTCAGTGTAAGTGGTAGCGAGAGGCCGGTTGGCTACAGCGGGTGGGGCAGTCACTGCCCAGGGCCCTCCCTGGGTATGTGGCGTGGCAGCAGCATCTGCATGGGTGGGCACGGGTGCGGTGTCAGCGGTGTTGGTAGCAGCTGTGACCGTCACCGGCGCGCCTCGGGCGTTTAGCGATGCACAGCATGTCTGCGGTCGAGTGGTGGTGAGCAAGCTGTGGGACTTTAGTGGAGAACGAGCTGGTTGGCTGGATGTCATGAGGAGGCTGGTTAGCTGAGTTGGAGGTGGTGAGTTGCTCGTAAGGGATTCCGAGTGGAAGTGATGTATGGAAGTGAAGTGGGCGAGACTGCTTGCCTTGTGCATCTGCGCACGAGTGTCGAGCGACTCGCATCTAGAGATGCGTGCTACTCGGTTTCACGGGTGTGCAAATCGCCAACATTTGCACTGCCGTGGGTTATCGGCCATGATGCGTTGCTTGGATATGTCAGTTGTGACTTTCCAAGCAACGAAAGGAGGTCGGGCGTTCGGACCCAGACCCATCATGTTATTTGTTCATAGTTGGTGTCCACCATCAGAAATTCTAAACTTATTTAACGTAAACAACCATGGGAGGGGATTTCTCTATAATATCATAACCTGCTACTATGCCATCTTGTTATTTTCGGTAAGAATAAACGGTTGTGAGGTCCTGGAAGGGTGAATTGAAATGTTCCTTGCATTCTTTACTTTCCTCCAGTATCGTAGATTAACCGCTATGGAAAAACCTGATATTCGATTGCTTTATATGTAATTAAGGGCCTTATGCCTAAATAGGCCTTATGCAGGGAATGTAATAACAGACATATTAACAGAATTGGGGATGTTGGCCCGCTAACATCTGTAATTCGCCGACGAGACGCCAGGTGGATCCTGGTTCAAGCCGCGCTCTCGTCACTTGCCCTCCGACTCCCGAGCCGGCAACAGCTAAATTTCATCGAGAAACACAAACTGCTAACATGCCACCTCCTACTAGGAAACGCCGAGGACGACCCCCTGGCTCGTCTGGAGTGTCTCGGAGAGGGCTCAGACCACGTAAGAAGTTGTCGACATGCCAACCACCGTCCTCCTCTGAGGATTCCGGCTCTGAGGCTGCCTCCAGCGTGGGCATGCCGGATTCTGCCCCAGCGTCAGCCGCCGGCAGTCTTTCCGCCCTAGAAGCCAGACTAGCCGCCCTAGAGCAACAAGCTGGGAAACCAACTAGGCATACGCCAGTACCAGGCCCCTACTCGCCTCCTCCTCCAGCGTCTACTCCTCGATCAGGCTTCTCCTCATTCTCGCCTACGCCTCCACATCGCGCCCCCGAGAGGGCGCCTCCTGGAGTCTCCAGGCTCGCCTCCGACAGACGGCCGACGGTCAACCTTCCGTCCCCAGCTGCGCCACACCACGCTCCACTACTACCACCGCCTGCCGCGCCCCCGCTCTACCAGCAGCAGCAGCCTCAACCCCCTATCAACGCTGACTACCTGATCAACTCTAACCATGCGCTACATAAGCCCCCAGGTACGAAATTCTATCCTCATAATTTCGTAACCAGAGGTGATACGTGTAAAAAGATAGGTGTGGGTGAAGCGTCCTGGGCTGAGTACTTTTTCGCTATTAGGTTAATGGTCGCCCAATCTGACTTTCCTAGGGTATGGGTTCCAGCAGTGTTCCAGCATGAAGAAGATCTAGCTAGAATGGCAATCACCTGGGATTGGCCCACCTGCCGCCGCTGGTCGGAGAGACTATTCCAAATGGTAGCAGACGGGAGGTTGAAGGACGGGTGGTTAGATGCGATAGCGTTAAAGGATGTGCAACGTGACGTGTCAACCGAAGCAGTTCGAGTGTTACAGGCACGAGGGGGTGGCCAATACCCGTCTGAGTCTAGGTATTCAGCACCAACCAACCCGCGCCCGGCAGCTCAGTCAGCGGCTGGGGGGGCCCCCGCCTCTAATGCCCCAGTGAACCCCCTCCCTGTCAACCAGAGGGAGGAATATTCCAGAGACACAGACGGCAAGCCCTGTTACAATTGGAACTGGGGTAAGGAGTGCGGGTTCAACGCGTCTCACGGCACAATGCCCGACAGAGCACCCCACATCTGTGCATGGTGCGCTTACAAATTTAAGCGCACCCTGCAGCATAAGGAGCAGGACTGCTTAAAGAAAAGGAAATTCTTAGACAAGAAAGCAGCAGAGGCAGCAGGTACTGGTGTAAGTTATAACGATATCTGCTTAAATACTGATTCCACTGTTATGTTGCCATGTCTAAGCAAGCCTAATCTTAATGAACCACGTACTGATAACATGTCGACAGAAAGTCCAATTAAATCAGGAGTATCACTAGTAACTAAGCAACCGCTGAATGCTAATCGCGGTGACCCGCAATACACTGATAACGGTAACTCGGCTGAACCGAACCAAACATTATGTATCAAACCTAATCATCAGGTCGTATCGGAGCCTGAGAAAGTCAAACCTAATACTCGCTCTAATGAGTTAAACTTGAATGTTAAATCTGTCACTCTGTTGAATTCACCGCTGAATGAAAATAATCAACTGTCTTCTACTCCGCTAACAACTAACTGGTTTGACGCCCCCATTGAAACTGTATTATCAGCCTTACCCAAAACTCAGTCAAAAACATTTGTCCCACCCCCTACGCCAGTCGATTTTAAGGATTCACTATGTACTTTCTGGCCCGTTACCGCACCCTCATCATGGCTAACCCATGAATCACCGTATAGCCAAATTTATAATCAAGTTAGATTAACTGGCCTCCCTAACTACATGGGCGCAAAAATAGCGCTTCCGTCTGGACTAAACATTCCAAAATGGCGTGCAGCCCTTCTTAACTACCCAGATGTTTTACTAGTAGATCATCTAGAGTTCGGCTGGCCTATTGACTACACCTCCACGAAAATACCCATTCCCACATATCAAAATCACGCAAAATCATCTGACGATATCACACATATATACGCATTTCTAGATAAAGAGATATCTCTAGGTGCGCTACTCGGCCCCTTCCAAACGCCCCCCTTTGAACCATGGTGCCAAATTAGCCCAATGATGACACGACCAAAGAAAAATTCACTACAAAAAAGAATAATCATT
Organism: Branchipolynoe longqiensis; assembly: GCA_030323885.1. Classification (NCBI taxonomy): domain Eukaryota; kingdom Metazoa; phylum Annelida; class Polychaeta; order Phyllodocida; family Polynoidae; genus Branchipolynoe; species Branchipolynoe longqiensis. The sequence goes on from JASIRB010004007.1 coordinate 7,632, forward strand.
GATTTGAGTTTTCCGAAAGGAAAGAGTGTAAATGCGGGTATAGTTAAAGGTTATTATCTAGGCCAGCTCTTTAATTTCCTCCTTCCCTCAGTTTCCACCCTTACTGACAGACTCACAATCCTAGGCAGGGGTGCCTGGATGTGGGGCGGCGATCTAGCACGCGCTTATCGCCAGCTCAGAGTCTGCCCGCTTTCCCTTCCGCTCCTGGGCATAGCAATTAATGATAATATATATATAGATCTGGCACCTCCCTTTGGTTGTCGAACCTCAGCATTAGCATGTGCACGGACGACTAGAGCAATAGTGTGGTTATTACGTAACAAAGCTATTTTCTCATTGTGCTACTTAGACGATTTTATAGGAATCGAGGATAACGAAACAAAAGCCAAGGCGGCTTACACCGAATTCATAAATCTAACATCTGAGCTTGGCCTAAACCTAGCCCCAGACAAATGTACACCCCCTGCTACCTCCATCACATGGTTAGGTTTCCTAATTGACTCTGTAACCATGACAGTTACCCTTCCCCAGGATAAATTACAGGATGTTTTAGATGAGTGTAAAAGCTGGGAAAATAAACGTACCTGCTCTAAGAAGCAGCTACAGAGCCTAGCTGGCAAGCTACAACACCTATCTAAGTGCATAAAACCCGCAGTTAGGTTCTCTAATAGGGTCCTTGAAGCGTTACGGAAAGCCCCCCATACAGGTCAATATACCTTCGATAAGGATATGTTGAGAGACCTCGAATGGTTTCAATGCTTCGCGTCAGCATATAACGGTAAGCAACTGTTACCACAAGCCCCAAGAACCGAATGGATAATAGAATGCGACTCCACATTAAAGGCGGGAGGGGCATTTTCCGAAGTAGCATTCTACACAGCTCTATATGACGAAAGCTTACTACAAAGAGACCTAGCAATAACCCAATTAGAAGCACTTAACCTGGTACATGCGGTCACATATTTACTCCCACAAGAACCACATGATTATCTCATAAAAGTAAATACTGATAACTTATCATCGCAACAGGTGCTAGAATCCGGCAAAGGTAGAGACAAAGTCCTATGCGCATGTGCGCGCCAACTATGGCTGGTTGCTGCCCATAAAAATTGCGAGCTTGAAATAATACACAAACCTGGCACCGAACTAATACTAGCCGATGCCTTAAGCAGGGCCCCACACTCCACTGTAGCTGCCAGCACAGCACAAAAAATGTGTGCCGATAAAGATCTTTCTAAAATAAATGTTACAATATCACTGAATATCCTATCCTGTACCACCTAAATGCTGTCACTGGAAGATAGTAATTCTTTTGCCTCTATCTTCCAGGATACGCAATGAGTCATCACAACAGACTCATTAAGCTCTACACATGCGCCCTGGCCCCACGGACGTGGCAAAATAAAGCGGCACACGTCCGGGTGTACATCGACTTTTGTCGCAAGAACAAGGTGCACCCGAGCTCCCCTTCGACCTACGACCTAATGTCGTTCTTGCTTTTACTATCTGACCGGCTCAAATCGCCGGGAGCAGTCTTGAACTATTTCAGTTCGGTGAAGGTGTGGGTGCTGAGCTTGGCGGGTGGGGGAGCAGCCTTTGAAGCTCCCGAGCTGAGCACGTTCAAGCGAGGTATCGTAAAAATGTCTAAACATGTGGTCGTTAGAGCGACTCCGGTCTCCCCCCGGGAGTTCAAGTCGATTATCCTGGCCTTAACCAACATGTCGCCCAGGCCACATGTCATCATAGTAGCGCTACTGATCGCCTACCTGACATTGCTACGTCAGTCAAATATCGCAAACCTGTCTGTTGGAGCCACGGGCTCACCCCATGTAATCAAGGCTAAGGACATAAGACGGAGGAGAGGGGCCCTCTTGGTGACCCTGAGGTCTTCTAAGACGAGGTCCGGGTCAGATCCCCCGGTGGTCTTCCGCCTACCAGCCATTCTCGGGTCCCCCTGCTGCCCTGTGACCGCCTGGGACAATTACTCCCGAGTAAGCAACCTCCGGCCGGAGTCCCCTGCGTTCCTTCTAGCTGACGGTACCAAGCTCACCCTGACGACGCTTACCAGAGCTCTCAGGGTGGCGTCGTACTCGGCCTTTGGAGTGGACAAGGGTCTGACCCTACATGGGCTCCGGAGAGGGGCCACCCAGGCGTGTCGAGGGGCTGGGGTGACCTTGGACCAGCTAATGGCGGCTGGAACGTGGCGAAGCTCGGCGGTCACCTCCTACCTAAGGGCGTTCCACATCTCCGCAGCCCCCGCAGCGCTCGCAACTTTATTGGTTTGAGCGCTGTCGGGTGCTGCTAGTGTACTTACCGACTATACATTGTTTTAACATGTTCTTGTTTCAGCTTGATACTCCACTGTGCTTATGTGACTTGCTTTGAACTATACTGACGATGACATGAACAATACTATCCAAGAGGCCTCTGTCGCCGCCCAGCATTGAACTCACGAATGATCACGTTTAGCCGCGTTATTCAGCATGAACACTTACGACCTCGTGGCCCCGTGCCTCATAGCTACTGATTGTAACTTGAACAGAGTATTTATTAAATTCTGTCCAAATAACTTATATGTCGTGTTGTCTTGGTGTCTCGTTGGTGAATTGGGGATGTTGGCCCGCTAACATCTGTAATTCGCCGACGAGACGCCAGGTGGATCCTGGTTCAAGCCGCGCTCTCGTCACTTGCCCTCCGACTCCCGAGCCGGCAACAGCTAAATTTCACCCTCCCACCCACCCCAAGTTCCCACTTGAAGGTTTGAGCGCTGTCGGGTGCTGCTAGTGTACTTACCGACTATACATTGTTTTAACATGTTCTTGTTTCAGCTTGATACTCCACTGTGCTTATGTGACTTGCTTTGAACTATACTGACGATGACATGAACAATACTATCCAAGAGGCCTCTGTCGCCGCCCAGCATTGAACTCACGAATGATCACGTTTAGCCGCGTTATTCAGCATGAACACTTACGACCTCGTGGCCCCGTGCCTCATAGCTACTGATTGTATGAATTAACATAGTGTTACCTTTGGCTAAAATAACGACATAGACTTAGGCGGATTAACCGTGACAGCAGCAGCAACACTAGCCTGACTGCTTAGTTCTGGATTAATTTAGTAACATTAATATAACCCAAACGGCGAGGGGACAGGCAGTTAGTTGAAATAACCTAATATAAATATCCTTTTGGCCGATAAATGCGTGCGATGGCAAAGTGCAGTATTTAGACGATACTCTGGCTGGCCGCCTTTAGTACAGGGCAGACACCAACGGAGACTGACGACCTGCAGACGGGACGAGAGGCTGTGGCGGCCCACGGCAGGCCCAAGGAAATACACAAGGAAACAATTACATAATATTAACACGAAGGCTCGCCTTAAGCAGGGGTGGAATAGCCCGACGGTTAAATAAGTTTCCCAGCAATCTGAGGATGGGTACGGTGACGTCAGAGTCTCGCTAGAGGGGGATCATGACGTCAGAAACCGGTAGGTGGCCGTGAGGAGGATTCGAACCCAGGTGGCGCCACGTTAAGGCTCCCCGTTCTCGCACAAATTACCCATGTTGGCGAACCACCATGAACAATGTGGGATATGTATGAACAGTTCTGGTGCAAAAACTGACAAATGCTATCCGCACTGAAATGAATCCATGACTATCAGGTGCGAGCTGAAGCTGCCATCATTCCGATAATGAAATCCATTTTTTATCCAAGAAACCAACACTTCCAAATGGGATGGCAGACCAAATTAGAGCATATGTCTCCTGTGTTGGTAGATCGTGGTATCATTGGTTCCAACCCTGGTCGAGTCAAACCGATGACTTAAAAATTGATACTTGACATGTCCTAGCCAGGTGCTCAGCATTATTAGGATAGGGCGAGGATCAGTGGAATGAGGAAGACCAATAGTCAATGCTAGAAATTTCCCCTGCTTAAACAACGAATGTGCAAACAAAAATGTATTATCCGATATGGATTTGATGGATTTTACCTGTAACACACAACAGCAAATTCTATTTTACAGATAACAACTCAAATGGATTTGTCAGTTATTGCACTTCCAATCAGCACATTGAATAATGGTGCTCGTGGTAAGGAATGCAAATGCAATATTACCATAATGCTGCAAACAAAAATGTACATTCCCTGAAGTCTGTAGTCATCCTCCGTTGACCTCAGATGTCGTTACGACAAAAAACTAAAATGATCAGGTTGGGACAGCTCGATGAGTTGAGCGCCCGTTCCATGTGTGGCAGGTGGTGACATCGGGACCCTGCCTTTGAACCGCTTCGGCTGGGCTAAGCCAATGATGTATGCATTGATACAGGTCCCGAAGCCCTTATCTGAAATCCTTGCGGATAGTTGGGCACCTTAATTCAGAATTTTTCGGATTTCGGAATAATGATATACACCACATATATACATAGCTGCATGTATATGCAAGTATGTACATATATGTGATGTATAAGCTTTATGCCAGTGTAAAGGCACGGAAGCGAATTATTATTATTAATTTCTATTAATTATCTACCGACCACTATTCTCAATGTATTCACTCCTTATCCTACATCCTGGTACTGGTGGCGCCCCCATTCGGCCCCATCCCTAGATACAGGCGCTCCCATTGTCATTCGCATGCGGGAATTTACATGTATGAAGAGTTCAGGCACAAAACCGCGTAAATGCAAATCCCCAAAAGAAGTTTAAATAACAGATTTTTTACTGGAAATAATTGTAATTCTAACCAATTCCACTTTTCTTATGTTGACATTATTATGGAGCAATGAACAAAAGAGTATGAATGTAAAAAAAATACTTTTTGAAGGTTTGATTCCAATATTTATATAAATTGTTGGATCGCTGTTTACGTGGTTTTACGCCTGAACTCTTCATATATATGTACATATATGTATATATATTTAACCGTCGGGCTATTCCACCCCCGCTTAAGGCGACCCTACGTGTTAATATCAATAATTGTTTCCATGTGAATGACTTGTGCCTCCTGCAGCCGGTTGTCCGTCACCCTGCCAGCCTGACCCTTGACTAGCATTGCCCGAGGTGGAGAGTTCGACTCCTGACAGACCATTGGCAGAAGGCCCTTAATTAAATAAGATTATAGAGCAATCCAAATAGCAATCTGAAGTTGACCATAGCGGTTAATAATATAAGTCTGGAGGACAGTAAGGAATGCAAGGAACGTTCATGTCACTTCTTAGGAGCTCACCATTTTATTCTTACCTCTTACTAACAGAATGAATTGATCAATAAAATCTATGTTCTTAGTTAAATATAGTTCAACAGTGGAATGTATGTTATAAGCCACATCCCCTCCCATATAATTAAGTTAAATAAGTTTGGAATTTAGACAATAAAAGCCTAAATATCGGCTAAAACATCGGAGCGTGCAAAAACACGTCCGATGGGTCTGGGTCCGAACGCCCGACCTTCTATCGTTGCTAGGATAGTCACAATTGACGTATCCAAGCAACGCTTTACAGCAGGGAACCCTGCCTCGCAAAATGCGCGCCCGCGCAAAATGCGCACCCGCGCAAAATGCGCGCCCGCGCAAAATGCGCCCCCGCGCAAAATGAGGTCGAGCAGTCTCACCCACTTCACAGCCTCCCCAGACGAACAACAGGAACTGATGTTCGTCTAAGAAAGGAAAAGTGGGAGAGACTACCAGGGTTCGCGGCTGTAGCAACAAATAATAAGCATAATCGCGACCCCGCTTGATCCACGACTAAATGGCGTGGAATGCGAGGCACCGCATACTTCCTTCTCGTTGTGTAATTTTTTCGATTTGAGACAAGCCAGCTCTCTGGTCAACAATTTCAGTATTTCACAAGATTTATGTTTGTACTTAAATTCCTTCAAAAACAGTTTTGAATCATTACTTGATAAAATTGAAACTACCAGAATCGCCTTTCAATTCTGGTACCAGCCCAACTAAAAATACTGACCCTGTCGTAGCTGAATACCCTGCCAGTCAGTCTGGCAATGAGAGAAACTCCACTAGTCACTTGTCATCTGTACCATTGCACACCATCCAATATCACAACCCTTTATCACACACTCCACCATTTTGACACTTGTGACCACACATGTACTACTAACCCCTGGAAGAAAATTCCCTAGCCCAGTTCCCGTGATGAAAGCTAGCTCAATATTTCTCCTCTACCAGTAGCCTATACTGTAAACTCATTACAGCCTCAAAAGTACTCTGGCTGGCGTTACCATAGTAATATCCCTATCTCCAGTCCGTATCACACCTTATGCTAAAAGTGAAGGGTATTTGGAATTCGCTACAGACGACGTTACCCTAAATGTATACAGCTCCAATGACAGGGTCCCCTTTTTCTCCAAAAATTCACACCTTGACTACTAGACAATGACTACTATACAATGACTACATTGTAACCAAAGCCGGAAATTCCCGAAGGAAGTCCGCTTTTGGTTCACACAAAAACAATCTACGGTGCTATTCAAGCGCAAACTCAACCATTGGTAATTTACACTTCAACCAAAGCCGGAAATCCCTGAAGGAACTCCGCTTTTGGGTGACAGAAAAACAATTTACGGCGCCACCGAAGGGCGCACCAGACCATTGTTTTTTTTTTTTTTTTAGGGAAGTGCTCCATTAGGTAATTTAAGTACAATTTTCGCCTCTGAGGGAGATCAAATAAGGGCGACATTTAATGTTTGTCGGGTCAAACCCAATGAAGGCCAAAACACGTACCGACGCGCACGGTCGTGCGAGACGAAACTGTACCCAAAGTAAATGCAAGCATAAGTAAATGTGTGCATTTGTCAGTTTGCCCACAGCCTGATTCGCAAAAGTTGTACTTTCTCGCCAATATGCGCACGCGCATATATTTCTTCTTGTAGCAATGGGATAATACTGGAGGGACACATTTCTGGTTTGATGGCCGGTGGGCCCCGTATATATAAAAATACTCCTCACCGGATTACTATTGGGCACCGCATCCAATTAATGATACTCCCGACCGTAGCGTCTTTAGGCATCGTATGCCGGCACACTCCCTTCGATTGGGCCACGCATGCCGTCACACTCCTTACCAGGTAATGTCTCTACTCGCAGTGTGTTCCCTTATTTGCGCCGTCACATTATCTAGTCTGATCTACATCAATGGTTTGATGGCCGGTGGGCCCCGTATATATAAAAATACTCCTCACCGGATTACTATTGGGCACCGCATCCAATTACTGATACTCCCGACCGTAGCGTCTTAAGGCATCGTATGCCGGCACACTCCCTTAGATTGGGCCACGCATGCCGACACACTCCTCACCAGGTAATGCCTCTCAGCGGGTTTTGCGCCACTGCGCATATATACCCGTTTCTTCCATATGTGATACATTCGGCTTGGCGAGCCACTAAATGCGAATCCAAGCAGCGATCCTGCGTGCCTTTTGCATCGACAGGTCGAGGCCGGAGTTTCTTACTCTCTGAGCTCTGTGTGGTATGTGTTTTGGTGGTGTAGGTGTATGGTGTGTGTCTGTGGTGTGGGTGTAGGTGTGTGGTGTGGGTGTAGATGTATGGTGGGGGGTTTAGGTGTGTGGTTTGGGTGTCAGGGGTACCAACCAAAGCATTACAGAGACCGGCATGGATTATCAAAGATTTTAAATACAGATTTATCGCACAGATCAAGCCCCCGGGATCTCAATGGGGGTGTGTGCCGTCATATCAATGAACCACTGTTACATAAAATGTACCATGGCAAAGCACAAAAGCCTGCATATACGCGTACATCACATAAAATGAAAGCAGATTCAGCTATCTAATACATGGTAAGAGTTACTATCCTTTAGTTTACATATAAATTTTAATTCTCAGACTACAGAGATAGAAATTTAATAATATACAATATACTTAATAAAACGGCACCGTGTAACCTTACTGATGGTCTGTATAATAATTTGGAATAATCCCTACCCTAGCTCCTCTAGATGGTTCAATTTTGATGTTTAACCTTATAGATATTTATCTTCACAATCACCATAACAAAAATTCATATAGTAACACTGGTAGTTACTTACACAAATTTAAATGGTTCACTTTTTATGTTCAACTTTATAGAATGTTTATAGTACTTGGATAATACAATTTAAACATATTTACACCTATACACACTTTGGTCTAGTGGTCGAGTATGAAGGGGATTTAATGTTTACATGGGAAAACCGTTACAAATACTTTACCTATAATAGAATATGGAATAATCCCTACCCTTCCACATGACCAAACAATTCATATTAACATTTCACTCTTATCCCTAATGTACATGTATGATTAACTAGTGGTTATCCCCAGAGATCATGGCTAGTTACTTCTACAATTTTAAA
>JASIRB010004018.1:0-15504 GCA_030323885.1 Branchipolynoe longqiensis
TATATATATACATATATACATATATATATATATATATATATATATATATATATATATATATATATAAGTGAAGTGGGCGTGTCTACTCGCCTTGAGCAATTTGCGCACTCGTCCAACGGGCGCGCAAATTGCTTCCGCATGTGCACGCGACGGTTCGCGGGGGTAAAGCGTTGCTTAGCGACTAGCTAAGCAACGAAAGAAGGTCGGGCGTTCGGGGCCTGACCCGGCAGACGTGTTTATTCGCGCTCTGTCATTTTCAGCCGATATTCGGTCTTTTTCTTATCTAAATTCTAAAACCAAGGTAATCAAATCACACGGGAGGAAAAGGGAGTTAGTAGCGCCTTAAATAGGTATGCATATTTCGCTGGTATCCTTGTTAGTTATGGTAAGAATAAAGTCGTGACCAACGGGCGCGCAAATTGCTTCCGCATGTGCACGCGACGGTTCGCGGGGGTAAAGCGTTGCTTAGCGACTAGCTAAGCAACGAAAGAAGGTCGGGCGTTCGGGGCCTGACCCGGCAGACGTGTTTATTCGCGCTCTGTCATTTTCAGCCGATATTCGGTCTTTTTCTTATCTAAATTCTAAAACCAAGGGAATCAAATCACACGGGAGGAAAAGGGAGTTAGTAGCGCCTTAAATAGGTATGCATATTTCGCTGGTATCCTTGTTAGTTATGGTAAGAATAAAGTCGTGAGCTCTCGTGAAGGTGGACTGAGACGGTCCTTGCATTCTTTACTATCCTCCAGTATTATTGTGGATTAACCGCTATAGAAAACCTGATATTCGATTGCTTTATATGTAATTAAGGGCCTTAAGCCTAAGTAGGCCTTATGCAGTTACTTACTCCATCTGTGGGAATATAATGACAGACTATAACAGAATTTAACGTAGTGTTACTTCAAGGCTGAAATTAACGACATTAACTTAGAACTGATTATCAGTGACAGCGGCGGCATCCCTAGCCGTACGCGTACTTCTAGAATTATTCAGTAACACAATTAATATACCGAAATGCGAAGGGGACAGCCAGCTAGTTGAAATAACCTAACTTATAGAAGTAGGGAAACTTTAGGCCTATAAGCGCGCTCGTCGGCGAATTGCGTATGTAGATGAAACTCTGGCTGGCCGCCTTTAGCGCGGGGCGGACACCGACGGCGACGGACTAACTGCAGACGGGAGGAGGAGCCGCAGCAGCCCGCGGCAGGCTCAGGAATTTCACATGGAAATTATTACATAACATTAACACGTTAGGCTCGCCTTAGGCGGGGCAGATTAGCCGAACGGTTAAACTGGTGCCGTGACCAGGATTAGTAAGGAGTGTAATACCTTTTAGTTCACTTTCGATACGCGAATCTAATAAAAAAAAAACGGCGTGTTGTCAGAAGTGACAGCGCGTACGCATTGTGACAGCGACACACGGTCACTGTCTTCATGTTCCATGACGTGATATTGATAGTTTACGGCGTACCGGGGCAGCATCATTGCGAATGGTGACTTGACCCACGTGGTATACTTGTTATATTTTGCGGCTAGCCTTAATTAATTAGTAGTTTAAACAACCAGCGAGGGGCGAGCCTTGAATCCGCGGTTAAAACATCTGCGCAAATCGTGGCCTGAGGAGCGTTAGATGCACAATAATGGCGTACCCTAGTGTCGCTCCGACTGGAGGAGGCGTACAGGACGTGGACTAGCTATCCCGATACTAGGCTATACGTGCATTATATTTGGTTAGAGTTTTTAAATTAAAATTGCTGCTGCGGTTCTCCGACATTAAATGCCGGCCTATTTTTAGTGAATCTTCGCAGTTTGCTTGCGCTAGCCGCATGTTTTTCTTAGTTCCATCGTTACCTAGCGACATCGCGCGTCGCTGGCACAGGAGACGACGTCAGAAAGCGTTATTGGAACATTAGGGCAGTGTGTCAACGTCTGCCAGACTGTTTGGTCGGTTTTCGTTACGTGCTAGCTTTTTCACTCTTTTTCCTGTATTTACGTCTAATAGCTCTTTCATTAACCTTTATTTCTTAAATCTACTTCTTATTCGGCATCTTTCTTTTTGTTCAAATTTTCATTAGGATCTTCTAAATTTCGCGTATTTCTATAATTAACCGTTGGTGATAGCGAGAAAATAACTGAAATCAAGGAATTGTTCTATCTGGGCATAGAGCGATTAATTTATTTCAGTTGCTCATTTTTATTCATTCTCCTTTTATTCGTACAATTTCGGAGCAATTTTCATAAATTTTAGTACATTGTTTTGGGGTTTTTATTTTTTTGATATCAGCGAAATTTGGAATTTCTTTCAGTTTAGGTGGTTCCAGAAGCCAGTCGCCTAGGCTCGCATAGGCTAAGGCTCGCGAACTGGCAAGGCGGAAGGAACCTGGTGAAGGCCCTATTTCCGCCCGCCGCAGTTGCTTGCGCTCGGCAGCATCTGGGGGGGAGGAAAAGGGCGATGGGGAGGCGCAATCTTTGGACGGCGTCTCCATAACAGATTCGGACAGTGTTCGAAGTCTCGGGGTATCCCCCCTTACCGTGATGGCGGACCCAGTCCGACCTGCCGGGGTTTCGCCCCTTACTGTAACGGCTAATCCAGGAACTCCTGGAAAAGCTGTAGTTGATACGCAATTTGCGCCCGCGCAAAATCCTGAAGCCGCCAAAGGCGCGCAAATGTCCTTACAGGTCACTCGCGAGGAAGGCAGCCTCTTCTCTTTCCTTCCGAAAGAGAGGACGGGTGCTACTCCGACCCTGTCTCTTCCGCCCCCAGTCATGGACTTGTCGTACATGATACCTGCCGCGCAACATTCCGTGAAACGGGAGCAACTAAATGCGTTACAAAAGCGTGAGAGGGAAATCCTCACGCGCGAAAATGAGCTGAATGCCCAATGGCAACAATTTGCTGGGGGCGATATAAAAGCGCAGCAAAACCCCGGGGGTTCTGAGGAAGTGTTAAAAGCAATCCAACGGCAAGCAAAGCTTGGCCCTCCTAGCAACGCCAATGTGAACGCGTCTAACGCGGGAGGCGGTGCGAGCACGCCTGCCTCACCTCCAGCGAGGCAGAATACGCCCGTCGACGACTGCGCGCAAAACGCGAGCGCCGACTCTTTTGCTGCATACCGCTACACCGGTGCAGAACGGGAACTCATTAAGACGAACCCAGCCATTCGCCGGGCGGTAATGGAGGCATCCACTATCACCCCTGGGATCGGTGCCTCAGCGGTATACCGATCCCTGTATTTGCGCGACCGAAATATAAGCGTGCAAGAGCAGTACCAGCCCGCAAGGGTTAGGGCTGTGGAAGTTCCCCCATTTGACGGAATAAACCAAGACTGGGAGACTTGGTGGGAAAAATTTAGTAAGGCAATGTCCGTGAACCGGTGGAATGAGACCACTGCGCTCACGCGCCTGATTCACTTGTTACAAGATGGTCCAGGTCAGTTGGCTGTGGATAGGTGGGAGCAAGATAATTGCGCCACCTTAGATGAATTAGTGGAAGCGCTGGCTTGGCAATTCCAGGGAATGGATCCCTTATCGAAATGGGAACTCTTTGAGAAGAGATTCCAACGTCCATCAGACTCGGCAAATTCCGTCTACTACGGGATGATGCTAGAGTCTGAGGCCAGGAAAGCTGGACAAGGATGTGGAATGTCGCGCGATTTAATCGCGCGCAAAACAGTGGCAGTGTTCATTCATGGTTTGCGCGACCGGGAGGAACGCGACATGATTTTAAAGCAATGGTCCCCGGGTAGACACACCATGGAGGATATTTATCAAATGTTAAGGGATCACGCGGCAAAAGCGCGTATGACCCAACGTAACTGCACGGTGGCGGAAATTACTTCCGCCGTGGCAGACTTGCCGTACGACAATCCATATGATACAGTGGATACAGGAATTTGCGCCTATAACGGGCACCCTTCACAGAATACCCAACAGGGTAACGCTAACAAGCGTGAATGGCCAAATAGGCGTCCACACTTTAACCCTGATTTGCAGGGTAGATCGCAAAGGGCGTTTCAACCGAACCGCCCGAATCGCTCTCGGAATTCCGGGAGGATTGAATGTTTTAGATGCCGGGACTTTGGCCACATGGCGTATGAGTGTCCTTTGTCACAGCCTCGTTCCTTAGAGCAGGTTATGGTGGATGGAGTCCGTAACGGGTGCGATAATTCGCGCCATGTACCAGAACTATTGGCCCGGCTACAGGCAGCCAGCGGCAAAAATAATGCGCGCGATAATACGCGAATCGCGCGCCCTGTCACTAACAACGTGCATGGGAGCAAGCAAATTGCGCCCACAGGCAAGCAATTCGCGCCTAACCATAGCGCTGTTGCTGCCGTACACCATGAATCGGGATCTCCCGAGTTCTTAGCCGATACTGATTTTTTTAAATTAGTACCAGCTGCAACGCCGGAAGTGTTGTCAGCTATTATTGTACGGGGAAATCTTCCCAGCGCATCTGTTGAGAGTTGTGCTAAACCCCTTGCGCACAATCTCCCATCAGATTCGTGCAATTTGCACAGTGTGTCTACACCGTCTACATGTACTATCGGCGTCCGCCAGGTTTTCTTGGCTGGAATGCGATCAATGTGCGCGCAAAATGCGCGCAGCCCTGAGTCTGATCCGTGTATGGACTATATTTTAGAGAGAACTGGACTAAACCTACACAACGTGGATGAAAGAGCCCAGTTCGCCATGAACATTTTCCCACTGAATGGGAAAAGATGGTATGTCCCCATCAACATTAGAGAATCCAATGGATTCTTCCTTATTGATACCGGGGCGGCCATGTCAGTGATAGGAAAAGGATTCTTTGATAATCTCAACCTGAATACGCGTAATTTGGTCTCCGACGTGAGGCCTTTAAGTGTAACGGGACTAGTAATCCCACAATTTGGTTGTACTGATATCCCGTTGGGTATCGCCAATCAGATATTTTACTCATCCGTATTGATAGTGGACATACCAGAGGATGGTATTCTGGGGAGCGATTGGATGTCATTTTATGAAGCCAGTCTCTCACCACATAATGGGCTGCTGGAAATTCTGCAACCATATAACTTGGTCACACACTGTCAGCTGCGAACAGACTGCGGTCTTGCGTGCCTGGCAGAAGATGTTACATTAAATGCGCACCAAACGGTGGCGGCATTAATTTCAACCAGACATATAGAAGGGAAGGGTAAGTGCTTAATTGAACCCGACCCTGAAGTGCTCAGTTGTATGGGAGTCACAGCGGCTCCCTCGTTAATTTGTGGTTCAGAAGGTGCTGTGTTACCGCTGTGTAACACTACAGACGATTGTGTCCATTTGCGGCGAGGCCAGGTCATTGGCAACGCCTCTGAGGCCAGATCGCATGGTTCCATCAATAGTCCTACGGCCGCCATGGTGTTCGACTTACTCATAAGAGAACGCGGCGTGGAGGGATTTGGAGGATCCCCAGAACCGGTTTTTCCTGTTGACAGAACGCAATTTGCGGGCCTGCCGCAAATTCCTGACTTCATACTATCCATGGCGGAGGCCACGCATTTGGAGCACGCGGAAGATAAAAAGAGAATCGCAGAATTCCTCTTCGAATTTCGCGATATATTCGCGAAACCGGATGCTAAACTGGGGTGGACAGATGTCGTACAACACCATATAGATGTCGGTGACAACGCCCCCTTTAGGATACCATACCGTAGGCTAATGGACTCCAAGAAACAAGCCCTGGAGGACGAAGTTGCCAAAATGTTGGCGGCAGGGATCATTACGGATAGTACAAGTCCTTATAGTTCGCCCGTCCACCTTGTTACCAAAAAGGATGGGACGTGGCGATTTTGTATAGATTATCGCAAGTTAAATGCTATGACGCGGAAAAATGCGTACCCATTACCGCGGATAGACGAGAGCTTGGATAGTCTGGGAGGAAATAAGTGGTTCTGCACTTTGGATCTTCAATCTGGATACCATCAAGTCGCGATGCAACACGATGACTGGGAGAAAACTGCTTTCACAACTCATATAGGTCTATATGAGTGGAAGGTAATGCCCTTTGGTCTATGTAATGCTCCCGCCACCTTTGAGAAAATGATGGCAGAAATGTTAAACGGTCTACTGTTTACTCACTGTTTGGTACACTTAGACGACATTATAATATTCGGTGACACCGTTTCCACATGTCGTTCGCATTTACGAGAAGTTTTTCTAAGACTTCGCAAATTTAAATTAAAACTTAAACCGTCCAAATGTCATCTATTCCGTAAGGAAACTGAATATTTGGGTAGAATTGTGTCTAGTGAGGGTATAAAAGCTGATCCTAAAAAGATTGAGGCTATAACCAATTGGCCAGCGCCTAAGTCTCCGAAGGAGACAAAAAGTTTGCTCGGATTTGCTTCCTATTATCGAGATTTCATTCCCCATTTTGTCGATGTAGTCGCTTCCATACAGGATGTGGCTAATGTCAGCACGCAAATATTTGCATGGGGTATACCACAGGAAAATGCGTTCATTGACCTAAAACGACTTTTCGCCGATACACCAGTACTAGGGTACCCACGGCCTAGTGGACAATTTATCTTGGACACTGACGCTAGCGCATTTGCCATAGCAGGCGCATTAAGTCAGGTGCAAGACGAGGTTGAAGTACCCATTACCTTTGCCAGCAATAGGCTCAGTGCCTGTCAACGGCGTTATTGTACGACAAAAAGGGAGTTAATGGCGATAGTCGTATACACTAAAAAATGGCGTCATTATTTTTGGGATTCTGAATTCCAGATCCGTACTGACCATCATTCATTAAAATGGTTACTAAATTTTAAAGAGGCTGATGGTATGATAGGACGTTGGTTGGCGTGGTTGTCTGAATTTGGCCTCACCAACACGCAAATTACTTATCGACCCGGCTCTCAACATATTAACGCTGACGCGCTTAGTCGCATTCCTGTACGTCGTTGTGGCATACCGGAATGTGACGATTGTGGGGCTCATACAGCGGTGGTTGCATCCTTACTCCTGACTCCTGATGAGGAAAATAGCTTCCATTTCTGGACACAAAATGAATTGCGTCAGGCTCAGGAAGCAGATGTGACATGCTCCACCGTTATTTCTTTGTTAAATGCGCACACGGTGAGACCTCCAAAGGATCTCGTAAGAGCGGAGAATACAGAAACTATTAAATTGTTAAACCAATGGAAACAGTTAACTGTAGTGAATGGGGTGTTATGCAGGAATGCGCTCGACCCCCATTCTCTCATAACTCATCAACAACTCGTTATACCTTTCCTCTTACGAGAGGACATATTAATATTCTGCCACAGCCATCCAACCGCTGCGCATTTTGGAAGGGAGAGAACCCTAGACAAAATACGCCCGCGATATTACTGGCCAGGCATGAATTCGCGTGTGCGCGATTGGGTTAAATCCTGCCCGAGATGCGCACTCATTAAACCAGGGCTGGGAATGGCTAAAATGCCGTTGCAGCAACAAATGACAGGCCAACGTTGGGGGCGCCTATCCTGTGACTTCGTCTCAGGATTTAAGCGCACTAACCGGGATAATTTGGTGATGTTGGTAGTACAGGACCACTTTACAAAATATGTACAAGTCTACCCATTATGTAACCAAACGGCGGCAGTGGCCGCGCAAGCATTGGTGGATAACTGGATACTGATTTTCGGGGCTCCCCTTATATTACACTCAGATCAGGGCAGGGAGTTCGAGTCGGAATTATTCCAGACTATGCTCAAACTGATAGGCTGCTATAAAACCCGCACAAACCCTTACTGTCCCAGATCCAATGGTTTAGTTGAACGATTTAATCGGACCTTAATTTCTGCTCTGGCCTGCATGGTCAATGAAGATCAGAGCGATTGGGATTTACATGCTAAGTACGTAGCACACGCATATAATTGCACAATACACGCCGCTACCGGGGTTACTCCCAATACGCTAGTGTTTGGGGAAGAATTGCGCCTACCATGTGATTTGCAATTCGGAGTGTTAGACAAACAATCAGACGACGCTTGCACACCGGCTTTCGTCCGATGGTTGGAATGTTGTTTCCACAATGCGTATGGCAGGGTGCGTAATAGCACAGAGAAAAGTATTCAAAGAAATAAAAATTCTTATGGGAATGCAGACTTCCCACGGTTTGCAGTGGGTGACTTGGTGTTAAGATACCATGCCCCCACGGCACACATTAAACTCGCGCCAAACTGGGACGGGCCCTGGAAGATTACTGAGGTCATATCCGATACGACGGTTATAATTAAGACGGCATTATCAGCCGCTCGTAAATCAAATACAGGCCGTTTGAAATTGTACACCGGGCGGATTCCGCCAGATAGCCAAGACGGCGATAAATTAATTAACGCCGAGTCGGCGCGGAAACCCGATACGGCGCAATCTCCGGAAAAGACACAGCTGTTGGTTCCCACCACCCGCGGTGAACCAAGCGCCGTGTCGAGCGACCGTTAACATTTATTAGTCAGAAGTCGGGGTGAGAGGCGATCAAATTACAAATGGCATCGGTTTATGTTATATTTTATATACCAGTCTATGCCATAATTATGAAGGAGGGTAAGAAAATCGCCGCCCTCCCATGACTTTTACTTACGATACACCTTTAAGTTATAAGACCCCTTTTATAAGGCTCATTAACTTACTTGGGAGACAATTCCGTACTACTGGGGGACTGGGGAAGCAAAATTAGATATTACATATCATCAGCCCCCATGAAACACCAACAGTAAAATGAGTACATCTATTAGAATTACCGAATATGTACATCCAACCTTAAAAAGAACTGTACATACACAACATAACAACGACAATGAATGGTAATTGTACAAAAT
Source organism: Branchipolynoe longqiensis (assembly GCA_030323885.1). Classification (NCBI taxonomy): domain Eukaryota; kingdom Metazoa; phylum Annelida; class Polychaeta; order Phyllodocida; family Polynoidae; genus Branchipolynoe; species Branchipolynoe longqiensis. The sequence continues at coordinate 8,829 of JASIRB010004018.1, forward strand.
GTATTTAAAATTAAAAAAAAAATATATATATATTTATTTAAAGTTAAAAAGAAATTAAAAAAAAAAATTAAATTAGATTACAGGGTTTCCTGGTGGGCGGCCCGCACGCAAGAGGCGATGCACCGGGCCCACCTCTTCTTGGTGCCGCCCGTCGCGTGCACGCCGTCCACCAGCCTCTCATAATGGGTGGCCCCCCGTGAAGTGATGGTGGCGGCGAGATCGGGGGTTGGCTGACCGGCCTCTGCATTTAGCCGCCGGAGAATGTCATTGTATATCATCAACGCGCGGTCAATGGTCTCCTGCGGAGAGTAAAATATCATCATATAACTAAATTTCAGGGAATACATCGATAATACCATCAGCATTTTCGTGCTAGATAAGCTATTGCGTATCAGGGTTTCCTTTCACATCAGGATTCAACACGGCAATCTAAGATGATTAGCTTAGTTAAAGTCGTACTTAAAAAGAGTTCCCTTTCCATCACGACAAATTGCAGCCTCACCTGATCCGCGTGAGGGCGGGGATGCGCCCGATGGTACGCCGCGTATTGGGTCGCCGTCCACCTTCGCCGTGCCGGGTGATTGGCGTCGGCCAGATTGACCGCGGGGATGGTCGCCACGCTCACCCTTCCCGTGTAAACGGTGCGAAGGAGGGCGAGTGATTCCTCCCTCCGCACCCCCAGTCCACCAAGGATCTCCACTGCGGACGGCGACCGCGCCGTTGTCGTCCGGGTACGTCGGTCCCGGGACGTGACGTCGCAAATCCCGGCGGCCAGGACCACGTAATCCGGTCGAAATTCCCTGAAAAGATATACGACCCTTAAATTTGCGCGCTATCACATTTTTTTCTTACAGATTGTACAGTTGAGTAAATTGCGTGTGTAGACAAGCTTTAATAAAAGTAAATGTAAACATTGCGTTCTGACCAGCGATATTTTTTTTTTAGAAGGGTTTCGCCCAGCTACACGTACCTTATCCCTGTCAGTGACAGCCGCATAGCTTCACCATATCCCTTTCCAGGGTGGGTGAAGACTCTGATCTTCTGCTCCTCCACGAGCCGATCGAGCTGGTGTTGGAGTCCCGACCCCCGTGAATCGCAGATAACTGCGACGCGCATTTTTTGTCTTTTTGGTGCTGGAGGTGATACGAGATCGCTTTGTAGGTTGGCCGTGTCGTCGTGTCAGTGGCAGCAGTTACACTGTGCCCAAGCCAACGCGCCCGTGCACCCAGTCTCTGCAATAGTCAGCTGGTACCAGTGCCGCGGTACGTCGTAACCTTTACGTTTATTATATTGTATTTATTTCCATAAGGGAGTGAGTGTACAGCATTTAGCAGATTGAGGAGAACGGGAGAAAATAAATACTGGAAGCCATTTCTGTCAGTTCAGGAAATTTTATTGTAAAGTCCAGCACGCTATTTGCGCACGGCGCATTGGTATATAGTGATGGGGACATACCCGTTTTGCGCAAAGTTCAGGGTGGCGTATAAATCCCTCGGAACTGTCACAGGGGACTATCTGCGTGTGACGTCATGGTACGGTGTTTACTATGACGAACATTCCAAAATATAAATATAACTAGCAGGAATTTGCGTGATAAAATAAATAAATAAACGGAGTATTGCATTACATACACTATACGTGTACTATCTTAGTACGAAAATAATCGCTCCACTAGCGATAGAGGTGTTACGGGAATGTAAACAAGCCCGGCGTAAACAGCGGGTGATAAAAACAACCCGTAAATAAAAAGATATTATCTACGTATCAACATTATATCTTAACAGATTAAAATAGATATACGGTTGATATGTACTCAAGGTAATCTGGGTTTCAGCTCCCCAACACCCTTATTCGTACTATGATCAACCGGATTAATTCTACACAAAACTGAACCCGTGTTGGTGACATTACGAACGGGTCGAGTTGTTGACACCCATTCGGCTACGTAAAAATTATATAAATAAACCCTTATCGATTAAATTCGTATTAAATTGGTCGGAAAAAAAATATAGAAGTTCGTAAATGCGCTGACTAACGATTAGAGCCCCTAATCGCCCCTTTTATAAATTGTAAACAAGGTATTAGGGTAAATGTCAGCACAATACACGACTTCTGTAGATCGAATGAATTCGTTCTAAGGTGGGTGAGCCTGGTGCAGGCGACCCCGTTGCCATGGAAAACCAAGGCCCTCCGTGACCTAATTTGCGCGCGAACCGGGTCAACGCGGACTTTCCCGCCTAAACGCGAGCCTGCCATTGGTTGACGGCTAGCAGGAACGCGCTGCCGCGCACTTGCGGCTAGCAAGGCCGTACAGAACTTCAGTCTTCACTCAGCTTACACTGGGTGCAGACTCCACAAAAGCTTCTTGCGAACTCGTCGGGTTTTTTGCCGGTCTATTTTCTAATAGGCCGGGTACTCTCCTGGTGGGCAGCTACCTAGTGAGGGGGATCACGAGCAAGCGTTTTGTTTATTGTCTTGTCGGTTAAACAAAGAAGAGAAAAGGTACGTAAATAGCCACTGGTCTGGTAATCGGTCGGGGAGCAGGCCTGGTCGCGCAAGCGATCAGGCATGGAATCGGCCACCTCCGCCTTGGGAGGTTCGGGTAAGGGTCCCGACCAAAACCCTCTAACGTGCAACGTGTTGCAAAAGAGCACCGGTAGGATATCGGTGTTTACAGTTCGCGACTGGAATCTCCTCACACCTGAGGTGAGACTGGCCGAAGGTCTGTCACTTGTGATAGACAACGCTTCCGCGGCTCCGGCCAAGGAAGCATCCTGTAGTCAGTCTGTGCCCACCTCGTGGGCTGACAGCGAGACAACCGCCCCTCTCGTCAGCCCCATGGTGACTGAGGAGGAATACACTTTGGTCACCAATCGGCGCCTGAAGGATCATGATCAAGAAGATGAGCCTACCCCCTCATCTTCAGGTAAGTCGTCTAATGTCCGACTTTCTAAAGCAGAGGCAGCGAGACGTTCACCACGAAAACGGTCGTCGGAACGTGTGGCTGCGCGAAACCCTTCCGCACGGGAGGCGGAAGGAAAAATTCCTGCCACAACATCAAAGGCTGTGACAAGGGATTACGTGTCAGATGAGGAGGATACACCACCTGCTGACCCAACTTTGGACCCACTTTACGGTACGATGGCACTTCGTCTCGACCGGCTTGAGAAGGGTGAGTTACAATGGGATAGCGATATCCCAGTTGCTACTATTCCTGAGAGGTATCCCCACTTAGTAAATTGCGGTTACAATAAACGCACTCTTGGTTCTGTCCCTATAAGGAAGGCAGCTGAATTGGGTATGTTGCAGGAATCTGTACTGGGGGAGAGATATTTCGACCCGCCACGCCCAAACCGGACATTAGCTATGTATATGTTGCCCCCAACACCTACTGGCCGATGCAAATTGCGCCTCCCCCCTGTCCAACGGGAAAATGGGGAGGATTCAGATGTAGAGGACTGGGTAGATGATCATCAATCCGGCCTTCAGCCCTATGTGCAGCGCATCCACAGTATCATCACTGCGGTGCGTGGCTTAGCTAAGTCGCCTTATCGGCCACAAGATATTAGCCACTTGAAATTTGTTAGGCATACTTTCCGCCCAAAAGACAAGTGTCTGTTCTGTAAATATTTCCTGGAACGCGCAAACGCAATACCAGAAAACTTGAAACACCCTAACCGCCGCTATAGGCGTGGGGATGTATTGGCTCGTCACATTTGTGAAGAGCATTTGTATACTGTGCCGAGATGGTCGTGCGACGACCACCGTTCCGCAGCGTGCCCGTTCACTAAATCGACGGGTAAACCCTTCTCGACTCACCGAAGGGGTCTGATGTTACGCCATTTAATGTCGTACGGCATTTGCGCCAAGTCGGGTCACAAGCGCCCGCAGTCCTCCATAAGGAAACTGGCGCGTGTAGCTCAAGATCCGTCCTTGTCGGATAACTGTAGGTATACCTTCATTCCGGAGTTTAATGCCGAGCGCGGCCGCCAAATTCTCGCCGAGACTTTGCGGTTACCGATATCTGCGCACACTGTAGCAGTGTGCATATACGGAGGCGTCACCTTAGGCGAAAAAGCTTATTTTTCCGCAGGCAGACGACGTCTTAAAGAAAAGTTAGATAGAGAGGACGGTATCGTTACCCGTCCTACCACGTCCGGGGGCCGCGGCCACAGGTCCCGCCGAGGCCGTCCCCAGCCCCCACAACCCCGCCCCTTTAGAGCGGATAAAGTCTCCTACCACGGTACCGGCGCCCGTCCAATCGACGAAACGCAAGGGCGCCAAACCCCTGGATCCTTCACTGCCCACAGTGGGATCCATTCCCGCCTCGCTCCATCGCGACTTAAAACGACGAGCTTCCGAGATGGCCACCGCGGCTTCAACCGACGCGCAGCCATCCACTAGTGCAGACGCTCCATTCCAGCCGGATTTATCCCCGGCTGCAAAGAAGCGCCTTATAGAGCGTTATAATTGCTTACCGCCTTCCGTCCATGAGGTCCTCGCGCGGGACTCCGGCCCGGAGTCAATTGAGACAATGGACTTTTTCATGAATATGGTAAGTTCTATGTCCACTTTCTGGGTAAATCGGCTGGACGCAGTCAAAGTGACTTGCGCGCAGACGATGTGGGAAACTTCTCAAAAGGAGATTGAGGATACTAAGGCAGAGGCGAAAGCCCAAGTCAAGGGGGCCGACGATCGTTACCGTTTTATGATGGATCATTATGATCGACAGCTCCACCAATGGGAGGAGATGAACATGAAGTTCAACTTCAGGTTCGGCGTATCCGCCCTGCAGTGGGATGGCTCTTTTGAGACGTTGGATTTTTCCGGCGTCCCACAGTCCGTCCTCCGTCCGTACTTCACTGGCAGTACGGAAACCGCGCGGGTCTCTGCTTCTGGAGACCATTCAGCGAATGTGGCAGAGGAGTCTACTTCCTCTGCTGCGCCAGCTGCTCAATTAAAATGGATCCCGGGGAGCGCCACAGTCAAGCCCTTGGGACCCTACGTTCCGCGTACACAAAACGCGCCCCCCATGGCTTCCCATAAGGGGAAAACCGACAAGCCTAAGGGGAGATCAGCCGTGGCAAGCCCAGATTTGCTGCCGCCTACCCTGAGTCCACACCCACCTATGAGTGTGGATATTGTACCGTCCCCACCTTTAAGTGAGGAAATCGTACCGCTTCCACCCGCGAGGGCGGAAATCGTGCCGCTTCCACCTATGATGGCGGAAGTCGTGGCCCCACCGCCACGTTCACCTCCGAGGGATCCCATTGTATCCCCCGTTAATGTCGAGTCGACGCTGAGTAGTTTTGCAGATTCCTGCAAAGTTTTTAACGAACAGACCGCACGTGACTGCGCGCATTTGGCGCCGGCTTCACGTATCACGACGCCGTTGTTAGCACCAGAGCACGACGACCTCGAACAGTTATCACCGTTCACCTTACCGGTAACTCCTGGAGGGCCCGCCCCCCTCAGCGAAACTCCGCTGATTTTTACCTCCGTCGAGGAGGGAGAGTATTCGGATGCGATCTCCGATATAACAGTATGTTCGGTAAATATGGATACCGACGAAATCCCGGAACCAAGGGCCGGATCACCGCCTGCCTGCGAGCCCCACTCAATCGAGCTCCAGGAAGAGCTTCCTGACGATTAAGGGGAAAGTAATCCCCACCGTGAATAGGCTAGGCCTATAATTAATAATGTATTTTATTATAATACATAACAGTAAAATATTGAGATCACCTACAATATTCAAACGCGTAATCAAATATGGGTACAGTAAAGAGGCTTAGCCTATAGTCGACACGTGCTCCACTTAAATAAAGTATGTTAACGATAAATATTGCTACTCCTAATACAATATATAAATGCGTACCAGCTATGCATAATGTACTAAGGCTCAGCCTAGAATTTCGCATAATTAACATCAAATAATCAATTTTCAAAATTAGGGACGGGTTTAAACATATTAACATAATTATTCCATATTCTACATTTTAATAAGTCTGATCCTCTGCTAAACCATAACTTGTGTATTAATATTCTCTCTTTTCCTTTAACTTCCATGCGCATAATTTCACAATACTACACTGCCCCGGGAGCCGCGACAACCACCAGGAGTCGTGCGCGGGTTTCGCGGGGGGGAAACCAGGCGCATTCCAGGACCACGCCCCCATTCACCAAGGCGCGGCACGCGTTGGACCTGGACGGCGTACCCTCGCGAACCCAGCCATCTTCATCTCACGCTTCAGGGCACCACAATGGGTATCGTTTGGGGCACATATACATTCTGGGATTTCGGTGGGGGCGCAAAGGGTATTATCCATTATGTCAAGTTAACACAATTACACTAAACTTTTCACACCCCGCATATAAATATCTTATAATTAGGCAACACAGAGGATCAGATTTAACTATTTTATAGTCCCTAAATTAAATAATAATTATATCCTTCCTATATCGTTAGTCATAAATTTTCTCTGAGGGCAGCAGCTGGTAGTAGAAAATTTAATCGTAACGGGCAGTTTATAAATTAACATTAAAATTGGGATCTTTTAAAAATATAACTTAATTAATAATATATCCATACCAAAAGGTAAAATAAAATAATTTAAAAAAAAATAAAATTAAAAAAAATATATATCTCTAGGCCAGGCGGAAATGAGGGATCATTATT
>JASIRB010004158.1:0-19839 GCA_030323885.1 Branchipolynoe longqiensis
ATTTCGCTGGTATCCTTGTTAGCTATGGTAAGAATAAAGTCGTGAGCTCTTGTGAAGGTGGACTGAGACGTTCCTTGCATTCTTTACTATCCTCCAGTATTATTGTAGATTAACCGCTATGGAAAACCTGATATTCGATTGCTTTATATCTAATTAAGGGCCTTAAGCCTAAGCAGGCCTTATGCAGTTACTTAATCCATCTGCGGGAATATAATGACAAACTATAACAGAATTTAACGTAATGTTACTTCAAGGCGGAAATTAACGACATTAACTTAGAACTGATTATCAGTGACAGCGGCGGCATCCCTAGCCGTACGCGTACTTCTAGAATTATTTAGTAACACAATTAATATACCGAAATGCGAAGGGGACAGCCAGCTAGTTGAAATAACCTAACTTATAGAAGTAGGAAAACTTTAGGCCTATAGGCGCGCTCGTTGGCGAATTGCGTATGTAGATGAAACTCTGGCTGGCCGCCTTTAGCGCGGGGCGGACACCGACGGCGACGGACTAACTGCAGACGGGAGGAGGAGCCGCAGCAGCCCGCGGCAGGCTCAGGAATTTCACATGGAAATTATTACATAACATTAACACGTTAGGCTCGCCTTAGGCGGGGGGCAGATTAGCCGAACGGTTAAACTGGTGCCGTGACCAGGATTAGTAAGGAGTGTAATACCTTTTAGTTCACTTTCGATACGCGAATCTAATAAAAAAAAACGGAGTGTTGTCAGAAGTGACAGCGCGTACGCATTGTGACAGCGACACACGGTCACTGTCTTCATGTTCCATGACGTGATATTGATAGTTTACGGCGTACCGGGGCAGCATCATTGCGAATGGTGACTTGACCCACGTGGTATACTTGTTATATTTTGCGGCTAGCCTTAATTAATTAGTAGTTTAAACAACCAGCGAGGGGCGAGCCTTGAATCCGCTGTTAAAACATCTGCGCAAATCGTGGCCTGAGGAGCGTTAGATGCACAATAATGGCGTACCCTTGTGTCGCTCCGACTGGAGGAGGCGTACAGGACGTGGACTAGCTATCCCGATATTAGGCTATACGTGCATTATATTTGGTTAGAGTTTTAAATTAAAATTGCTGCTGCGGTTCTCCGACATTAAATGCTGGCCTATTTTTAGTGAATCTTCGCAGTTTGCTTGCGCTAGCCGCATGTTTTTCTTAGTTCCATCGTTACCTAGCGACATCGCGCGTCGCTGGCACAGGAGACGACGTCAGAAAGCGTTATTGGAACATTAGGGCAGTGTGTCAACGTCTGCCAGACTGTTTGGTCGGTTTTCGTTACGTGCTAGCTTTTTCACTCTTTTTCCTGTATTTACGTCTAATAGCTCTTTCATTAACCTTTATTTCTTAAATCTCCTTCTTATTCGGCATCTTTCTTCTTGTTCAAATTTTCATCCAGATCTTCTAAATTTCGCGTATTTCTATAATTAACCGTTGGTGATAGCGAGAAAATAACTGAAATCAAGGAATTGTTCTATCTGGGCATAGAGCGATTAATTTATTTCAGTTGCTCATTTCTATTCATTCTCCTTTTATTCGTACAATTTTCGGAGCAATTTTCATAAATTTTAGTACATTGTTTTGGGTTTTTATTTTTTTGATATCAGCGAAATTTGGAATTTCTTTCAGTTTAGGTGGTTCCAGAAGCCAGTCGCCTAGGCTCGCATAGGCTAAGGCTCGCGAAACTGGCAAGGCGGAAGGAACCTGGTGAAGGCCCTATTTCCGCCCGCCGCAGTTGCTTGCGCTCGGCAGCATCTGGGGGGGAGGAAAAGGGCGATGGGGAGGCGCAATCTTTGGACGGCGTCTCCATAACAGATTCGGACAGTGTTCGAAGTCTCGGGGTATCCCCCCTTACCGTGATGGCGGACCCAGTCCGACCTGCCGGGGTTTTGCCCCTTACTGTAACGGCTAATCCAGGAACTCCTGGAAAAGCTGTAGTTGATACGCAATTTGCGCCCGCGCAAAATCCTGAAGCCGCCAAAGGCGCGCAAATGTCCTTACAGGTTACTCGCGAGGAAGGCAGCCTCTTCTCTTTCCTTCCGAAAGAGAGGACGGGTGCTACTCCGACCCTGTCTCTTCCGCCCCAGTCATGGACTTGTCGTACATGATACCTGCCGCGCAACATTCCGTGCAACGGGAGCAACTAAATGCGTTACAAAAGCGTGAGAGGGAAATCCTCACGCGCGAAAATGAGCTGAATGCCCAATGGCAACAATTTGCTGGGGGCGATATAAAAGCGCAGCAACACCCCGGGGGTTCTGAGGAAGTGTTAAAAGCAATCCAACGGCAAGCAAAGCTTGGCCCTCCTAGCAGCGCCAATGTGAACGCGTCTAACGCGGGAGGCTGTGCGCGCACGGCTCCCTCACCTCCAGCGAGGCAGAATACGCCCGTCGACGACTGCGCGCAAAATGCGAGCGCCGACTCTTTTGCTGCATACCGCTACACCGGTGCAGAACGGGAACTCATTAAGACGAACCCAGCCATTCGCCGGGCGGTAATGGAGGCATCCACTATCACCCCTGGGATCGGTGCCTCAGCGGTATACCGATCCCTGTATTTGCGCGACCGAAATATAAGCGTGCAAGAGCAGTACCAGCCCGCAAGGGTTAGGGCTGTGGAAGTTCCTCCGTTTGACGGAATAAACCAAGACTGGGAGACTTGGTGGGAAAAATTTAGTAAGGCAATGTCCGTGAACCGGTGGAATGAGACCACTGCGCTCACGCGCCTGATTCACTTGTTACAAGATGGTCCAGGTCAGTTGGCTGTGGATAGGTGGGAGCAAGATAATTGCGCCACCTTAGATGAATTGGTGGAAGCGCTGGCTTGGCAATTCCAGGGAATGGATCCCTTATCGAAATGGGAACTCTTTGAGAAGAGATTCCAACGTCCGTCAGACTCGGCAAATTCCGTCTACTACGGGATGATGCTAGAGTCTGAGGCCAGAAAAGCTGGACAAGGATGTGGAATGTCGCGCGATTTAATCGCGCGCAAAACAGTGGCAGTGTTCATTCATGGGTTGCGCGACCGGGAGGAACGCGACATGATTTTAAAGCAATGGTCCCCGGGTAGACACACCATGGAGGATATTTATCAAATGTTAAGGGATCACGCGGCAAAAGCGCGTATGACCCCACGTAACTGCACGGTGGCGGAAATTACTTCCGCCGTGGCAGACTTGCCGTACGACAATCCATATGATACAGTGGATACAGGAATTTGCGCCTATAACGGGGACCCTTCACAGAATACCCAACAGGGTAACGCTAACAAGCGTGAATGGCCAAATAGGCGTCCACACTTTAACCCTGATTTGCAGGGTAGATCGCAAAGGGCGTTTCAACCGAACCGCCCGAATCGCTCTCGGAATTCCGGGAGGATTGAATGTTATAGATGCCGGGACTTTGGTCACATGGCGTATGAGTGTCCTTTGTCACAGCCTCGTTCCTTAGAGCAGGCTATGGTGGATGGAGTCCGTAACGGGTGCGATAATTCGCGCCATGTACCAGAACTATTGGCCCGGCTACAGGCAGCCAGCGGCAAAAATAATGCGCGCGATAATACGCGAATCGCGCGCCCTGTCACTAACAATGTACATGGCAGCAAGCAAATTGCGCCCGCAGGCAAGCAATTCGCGCCTAACCATAGCGCGGTTGCTGCCGTACACCATGGATCGGGATCTCCCGAGTTCTTAGCCGATAATTAGTACCAGCTGCAACGCCGGAAGTGTTGTCAGCTATTATTGTACGGGGAAATCTTCCCAGCGCATCTGTTGAGAGTTGTGCTAAACCCCTTGCGCACAATCTCCCATCAGATTCGTGCAATGTGCACAGTGTGTCTACACCGTCTACATGTACTATCGGCGTCCGCCAGGTTTTCTTGGCTGGAATGCGATCAATGTGCGCGCAAAATGCGCGCAGCCCTGAGTCTGATCCGTGTATGGACTATATTTTGGAGAGAACTGGACTAAACCTACACAACGTGGATGAAAGAGACCAGTTCGCCATGAACATTTTCCCACTGAATGGGAAAAGATGGTATGTCCCCATCAACATTAGAGAATCCAATGGATTCTTCCTTATTGATACCGGGGCGGCCATGTCCGTGATAGGAAAAGGATTCTTTGATAATCTCAACCTGAATACGCGTAATTTGGTCTCCGACGTGAGGCCTTTAAGTGTAACGGGACTAGTAATCCCACAATTTGGTTGTACTGATATCCCGTTGGGTATCGCCAATCAGATATTTTACTCATCTGTATTGATAGTGGACATACCAGAGGATGGTATTCTGGGGAGCGACTGGATGTCATTTTATGAAGCCAGTCTCTCACCACATAATGGGCTGCTGGAAATTCTGCAACCATATAACTTGGTCACACACTGTCAGCTGCGAACAGACTGCGGTCTTGCGTGCCTGGCAGAATATGTTACATTAAATGCGCACCAAACGGTGGCGGCATTAATTTCAACCAGGCATATAGAAGGGAAGGGTCAGTGCTTAATTGAACCCGACCCTGAAGTGCTCAGTTGTATGGGAGTCACAGCGGCTCCCTCGTTAATTTGTGGTTCAGAAGGTGCTGTGTTACCGCTGTGTAACACTACAGACGATTATGTCCATTTGCGGCGAGGCCAGGTCATTGGCAACGCCTCTGAGGCCAGATCGCATGGTTCCATAAATAGTCCTACGGCCGCCATGGTGTTCGACTTACTCAAAAGAGAACGCGGCGTGGAGGGATTTGGAGGATCCCCAGAACCGGTTTTTCCCGTTGACAGAACGCAATTTGCGGGCCTGCCGCAAATTCCTGACTTCATACTATCCATGGCTGAGGCCACGCATTTGGAGCACGCGGAAGATAAAAAGAGAATCGCAGAATTCCTCTTCGAATTTCGCGATATATTCGCGAAACCGGATGCTAAACTGGGGTGGACAGATGTCGTACAACACCATATAGATGTCGGTGATAACGCCCCCTTTAGGATACCATACCGTAGGCTAATGGACTCCAAGAAACAAGCCCTGGAGGACGAAGTTGCCAAAATGTTGGCGGCAGGGATCATTACGGATAGTACAAGTCCTTATAGTTCGCCCGTCCACCTTGTTACCAAAAAGGATGGGACGTGGCGATTTTGTATAGATTATCGCAAGTTAAATGCTATGACGCGGAAAAATGCGTACCCATTACCGAGGATAGACGAGAGCTTGGATAGTCTGGGAGGAAATAAGTGGTTCTGCACTTTGGATCTTCAATCTGGATACCATCAAGTCGCGATGCAACACGATGACCGGGAGAAAACTGCTTTCACAACTCATATAGGTCTATATGAGTGGAAGGTAATGCCCTTTGGTCTATGTAATGCCGCCACCTTTGAGAAAATGATGGCAGAAATGTTAAACGGTCTACTGTTTACTCACTGTTTGGTATACTTAGACGACATTATAATATTCGGTGACACCGTTTCCACATGTCGTTCGCATTTACGAGAAGTTTTTCTAAGACTTCGCAAATTTTAATTAAAACTTAAACCGTCCAAATGTCATCTATTCCGTAAGGAAACTGAATATTTGGGTAGAATTGTGTCTAGTGAGGGTATAAAAGCTGATCCTAAAAAGATTGAGGCTATAACCAATTGGCCAGCGCCTAAGTCTCCGAAGGAGACAAAAAGTTTGCTCGGATTTGCTTCCTATTATCGAGATTTCAGTCCCCATTTTGCCGATGTAGTCGCTTCCATACAGGATGTGGCTAATGTCAGCACGCAAATATTTGCATGGGGTATACCACAGGAAAATGCGTTCATTGACCTAAAACGGCTTTTCGCCGATACACCAGTACTAGGGTACCCACGGCCTAGTGGACAATTTATCTTGTACACTGACGCTAGCGCATTTGCCATAGCAGGCGCATTAAGTCAGGTGCAAGACGAGGTTGAAGTACCCATTACCTTTGCCAGCAATAGGCTCAATGCCTGTCAACGGCGTTATTGTACGACAAAAATGGAGTTAATGGCGATAGTCGTATACACTAAAAAATGGCGTCATTATTTTTGGGATTCTGAATTCCAGATCCGTACTGACCATCATTCATTAAAATGGTTACTAAATTTTAAAGAGGCTGAGGGTATGATAGGACGTTGGTTGGCGTGGTTGTCTGAATTTGGCCTCACCACCACGCAAATTACTTATCGACCCGGCTCTCAACATATTAACGCTGACGCGCTTAGTCGCATTCCTGTACGTCGTTGTGGCATACCGGAATGTGACGATTGTGGGGCTCATACAGCGGTGGTTGCATCCTTACTCCTGACTCCTGATGAGGAAAATAGCTTCCATTTCTGGACACAAAATGAATTGCGTCAGGCTCAGGCAGCAGATGTGACATGCTCCACCGTTATTTCTTTGTTAAATGCGCACACGGTGAGACCTCCTAAGGATCTCGTAAGAGCGGAGAATACAGAAACTATTAAATTGTTAAACCAATGGAAACAGTTAACTGTAGTGAATGGGGTGTTATGCAGGAATGCGCTTGACCCTCATTCTCTCATAACTCATCAACAACTCGTTATACCTTTCCTCTTACGAGAGGACATATTAATATTCTGCCACAGCCATCCAACCGCTGCGCATTTTGGAAGGGAGAGAACCCTAGACAAAATACGCACGCGATATTACTGGCCAGGCATGAATTCGCGTGTGCGCGATTGGGTTAAATCCTGCCCGAGATGCGCACTCATTAAACCAGGGCTGGGAATGGCTAGAATGCCGTTGCAGCAACAAATGACAGGCCAACGTTGGGGGCGCCTATCCTGTGACTTCGTCTCAGGATTTAAGCGCACTAACCGGGATAATTTGGTGATGTTGGTAGTACAGGACCACTTTACAAAATATGTACAAGTCTACCCATTATGTAACCAAACGGCGGCAGTGGCTGCGCAAGCATTGGTGGATAACTGGATACTGATTTTCGGGGCTCCCCTTATATTACACTCAGATCAGGGCAGGGAGTTTGAGTCGGAATTATTCCAGACTATGCTCAAACTGATAGGCTGCTATAAAACCCGCACGAACCCTTACTGTCCCAGATCCAATGGTTTAGTTGAACGATTTAATCGGACCTTAATTTCTGCTCTGGCCTGCATGGTCAATGAAGATCAGAGCGATTGGGATTTACATGCTAAGTATGTAGCACACGCATATAATTGCACAATACACGCCGCTACCGGGGTTACTCCCAATACGCTAGTGTTTGGGGAAGAATTGCGCCTACTATGTGATTTGCAATTCGGAGTGTTAGACAAACATTCAGACGACGCTTGCACACCGGCTTTCGTCCGATGGTTGGAATGTTGTTTCCACAATGCGTATGGCAGGGTGCGTAATAGCACAGAGAAGAGTATTCAAAGAAATAAAAATTCTTATGGGAATGCAGACTTCCCACGGTTTGCAGTGGGTGACTTGGTGTTAAGATACCATGCCCCCACGGCACACATTAAACTCGCACCAAACTGGGACGGGCCCTGGAAGATTACTGAGGTCATATCCGATACGACGGTTATAATTAAGACGGCATTATCAGCCGCTCGTAAATCAAATACAGGCCGTTTGAAATTGTACACCGGGCGGTTTCCGCCAGATAGCCAAGACGGCGATAAATTAATTAACGCCGAGTCGGCGCGGAAACCCGATACGGCGCAATCTCCGGAAAAGACACAGCTGTTGGTTCCCACCACCCGCGGTGAACCAAGCGCCGGGTCGAGCGACCGTTAACATTTATTAGTCAGAAGTCGGGGTGAGAGGCGATCAAATTACAAATGGCATCGGTTTATGTTATATTTTATATACCAGTCTATGCCATAATTATGAAGCAGGGTAAGAAAATCGCCGCCCTCCCATGACTTTTACTTACGATACACCTTTAAGTTATAAGACCCCTTCTATAAGGCTCATTAACTTACTTGGGAGACAATTCCGTACTACTTGGGGACTGGGGAAGCAAAATTAGATATTACATATCATCAGCCCCCAAGAAACACCAACAGTAAAATGCGTACATTGATAAGGGTTTAGGCTACCTATCGATGGTACAACTATGGTATAGCCCAACATAAAAATGCGTACACATACACCATAAGAACACCAACAGTAAAATGCGTACATCTATTAGAATTACCGAATATGTACATCCAACATTAAAAAGTACTGTACATACACAACATAACAACGACAATGAATGGTAATTGTACAAAAATTTATTTAAAGTTTAAAAAAAATTTTATTTAAAGTTAAAAAAAAAAAAATATATATTTATTTAAAGTTAAAAAAAATTAAATTAAATTACAGGGTTTCCTGGTGGGCGGCCCGCACGCAAGAGGCGATGCACCGGGCCCACCTCTTCTTGGTGCCGCCCGTCGCGTGCACGCCGTCCACCAGCCTCTCATAGTGAGTGGCCCCCCGTGAAGTGATGGTGGCGGCGAGATCGGGGGTTGGCTGACCGGCCTCTGCATTAAGCCGCCGGAGAATGTCGTTGTACATCCTCAACGCGCGGTCAATGGTCTCCTGCGGAGAGTAAAATATAATCATATAACTAAATTTCAGGGAATACATCGATAATACCATCAGCATTTTCGTGCTAGATAAGCTATTGCGTATCAGGGTTTCCTTTCACATCAGGATTCAACACGGCAATCTAAGATGATTAGCTTAGTTAAAGTCGTACTTAAAAGAGTTCCCTTTCCATCACGACAAATTGCAGCCTCACCTGATCCGCGTGAGGGCGGGGATGCGCCCGATGGTAGGCCTGATACTGCATGGCCGTCCACCTCCGCCGGGCCGGATGGTTAGCGTCGACGAGATCGACGCCCGGGATGGTGGCGATCGCGACCCTCCCCGTGTAAACGGTGCGAAGGAGGGCGAGTGATTCCTCCCTCCGCACCCCCAGTCCACCAAGTATCTCCACGGAGGACGGCGACCGCGCCGTTGTCGTCCGGGTACGTCGGTCCCGGGACGTGACATCGCAAATCCCGGCGGCCAGGACCACGTAATCCGGTCGAAATTCCCTGAAAAGATATACGACCCTTAAATTTGCGCGCTATCACATTTTTTTCTTACAGATTGTACAGTTGAGTAAATTGCGTGTGTAGACAAGCTTTAATAAAAGTAAATGTAAACATTGCGTTCTGACCAGCGATATTTTTTTTAGAAGGGTTTCGCCCAGCTACACGTACCTTATCCCTGTCAGTGACAGCCGCATAGCTTCACCATATCCCTTTCCAGGGTGGGTGAAGACTCTGATCTTCTGCTCCTCCACGAGCCGATCGAGCTGGTGTTGGAGTCCCGACCCCCGTGAATCGCAGATAACTGCGACGCGCATTTTTTGTCTTTTTGGTGCTGGAGGTGATACGAGATCGCTTTGTAGGTTGGCCGTGTCGTCGTGTCAGTGGCAGCAGTTACACTGTGCCCAAGCCAACGCGCCCGTGCACCCAGTCTCTGCAATAGTCAGCTGGTACCAGTGCCGCGGTACGTCGTAACCTTTACGTTTATTATATTGTATTTATTTCCATAAGGGAGTGAGTGTACAGCATTTAGCAGATTGAGGAGAACGGGAGAAAATAAATACTGGAAGCCATTTCTGTCAGTTCAGGAAATTTTATTGTAAAGTCCAGCACGCTATTTGCGCACGGCGCATTGGTATATAGTGATGGGGACATACCCGTTTTGCGCAAAGTTCAGGGTGGCGTATAAATCCCTCGGAACTGTCACAGGGGACTATCTGCGTGTGACGTCATGGTACGGTGTTTACTATGACGAACATTCCAAAATATAAATATAACTAGCAGGAATTTGCGTGATAAAATAAATAAATAAACGGAGTATTGCATTACATACACTATACGTGTACTATCTTAGTACGAAAATAATCGCTCCACTAGCGATAAAGGTGATACGTGAATGTAAACATGCCCGGCGTAAACAGCGGGTGATAAAAACAACCCGTAAATAAAAAGATATTATTTACGTATCAACATTATATCTTAACAGATTAAAATAGATATACGGTTGATATGTACTCAAGGTAATCTGGGTTTCAGCTCCCCAACACCCTTATTCGTCCTGAACCCGTGTTGGTGACATTACGAACGGGTCGAGTTGTTGACACCCTTTCGGCTACGTAAAAATTATATAAATAAACCCTTATCGATTAAATTTGTATTAAATTGGTCGGAAAAAAAATATAGAAGTTCGTAAATGCGCTGACTAACGATTAGAGCCCCTAATCGCCCCTTTTATAAATTGTAAACAAGGTATTAGGGTAAATGTCAGCACAATACACGACTTCTGTAGATCGAATGAATTCGTTCTAAGGTGGGTGAGCCTGGTGCAGGCGACCCCGTTGCCATGGAAAACCAAGGCCCTCCGTGACCTAATTTGCGCGCGAACCGGGTCAACGCGGAGTTTCCCGCCTAAACGCGAGCCTGCCATTGGTTGACGGCTAGCAGGAACGCGCTGCCGCGCACTTGCGGCTAGCAAGGCCGTACAGAACTTCAGTCTTCACTCAGCTTACACTGGGTGCAGACTCCACAAAAGCTTCTTGCGAACTCGTCGGGATTTTTGCCGGTCTATTTTCTAATAGGCCGGGTACTCTCCTGGTGGGCAGCTACCTAGTGAGGGGGATCACGAGCAAGCGTTTTGTTTATTGTCTTGTCGGTTAAACAAAGAAGAGAAAAGGTACGTAAATAGCCACTGGTCTGGTAATCGGTCGGGGAGCAGGCCTGGTCGCGCAAGCGATCAGGCATGGAATCGGCCACCTCCGCCTTGGGAGGTTCGGGTAAGGGTCCCGACCAAAACCCTCTAACGTGCAACGTGTTGCAAAAGAGCACCGGTAGGATATCGGTGTTTACAGTTCGCGACTGGAATCTCCTCACACCTGAGGTGAGACTGGCCGAAGGTCTGTCACTTGTGATAGACAACGCTTCCGCGGCTCCGGCCAAGGAAGCATCCTGTAGTCAGTCTGTGCCCTCCTCGTGGGCTGACAGCGAGACAACCGCCCCTCTCGTCAGCCCCATGGTGACTGAGGAGGAATACACTTTGGTCACCAATCGGCGCCTGAAGGATCATGATCAAGAAGATGAGCCTACCCCCTCATCTTCCGGTAAGTCGTCTAATGTCCGACTTTCTAAAGCAGAGGCAGTGAGACGTTCACCACGAAAACGGTCGTCGGAACGTGTAGCTGCGCGAAACCCTTCCCCACGGGAGGCGGAAGGAAAAATTCCTGCCACAACATCAAAGGCTGTGACAAGGGATTACGTGTCAGATGAGGAGGATACACCACCTGCTGACCCAACTTTGGACCCACTTTACGGGACGATGGCACTTCGTCTCGACCGACTTGAGAAGGGTGAGTTACAATGGGATAGCGATATCCCAGTTGCTACTATTCCTGAGAGGTATCCCCACTTAGTAAATTGCGGTTACAATAAACGCACTCTTGGTTCTGTCCCTATAAGGAAGGCAGCTGAATTGGGTATGTTGCAGGAATCTGTACTGGGGGAGAGATATTTCGACCCCCCACGCCCAAACCGGACATTAGCTATGTATATGTTGCCCCCAACACCTACTGGCAGATGCAAATTGCGCCTCCCCCCTGTCCAACGGGAAAATGGGGAGGATTCAGATGTAGAGGACTGGGTAGATGATCATCAATCCGGCCTTCAGCCCTATGTGCAGCGTATCCACAGTATCATCACTGCGGTGCGTGGTTTAGCTAAGTCGCCTTATCGGCCGCAAGATGTTTCCCACTTGAAATTTGTTAGGCATACTTTCCGCCCAAAAGACAAGTGTCTGTTCTGTAAATATTTCCTGGAACGCGCAAGCGCAATACCAGAAAACTTACAACACCCTAACCGCCGCTATAGGCGTTGGGATGTATTGGCTCGTCACATTTGTGAAGAGCATTTGTATACTGTGCCGAGATGGTCGTGCGACGACCACCGTTCCGCAGCGTGCCCGTTCACTAAATCGACGGGTAAACCCTTCTCGACTCACCGAAGGGGTCTCATGTTACGCCATTTAATGTCGTACGGCATTTGCGCCAAGTCGGGTCACAAGCGCCCGCAGTCCACCATAAGGAAACTGGCGCGTGTAGCTCAAGATCCGTCCTTGTCGGATAACTGTAGGTATACCTTCATTCCGGAGTTTAATGCCGAGCGCTGCCGCCAAATTCTCGCCGAGACTTTGCGGTTACCGATATCTGCGCACACTGTAGCAGTGTGCATATACGGGGGCGTCACCTTAGGCGAAAAAGCTTATTTTTCCGCAGGCAGACGCCGTCTTCAAGAAAAGTTAGATAGAGAGGACGGTATCGTTACCCGTCCTATCAAGACCGGGGGCCGCGGCCACAGGTCCCGCCGAGGCCGTCCCCAGCCCCCAGAACCCCGCCCCTTTAGAGCGGATAAAGTCGAGTCAGGTATTTCTTATGCCTCAGCGGTGGTGGATCCTCCAACAGAGGACCCGCCTCTCGAACGGACCGCGGCGCAAATCGCGCGCGGCGAGGAACTGCAACAGTTTGGGGAGAAGGAAAGTGCGCGCTTGGCCGCCCTTCGACCTAAGCCCGCGGCAGCCCCTTCCCCGATACCGGCGCCCACCCAACCTGCGAAACGCAAGGGCACTAAACCCTTGGATCCTACACTGCCGACAGTGGGACCCATTCCCGCCTCGCTCCGTCGCGACTTAAAGCGACGAGCTTCCGAGATGGCCACCGCGGCTTCAACCGACGCGCAGCCATCCACTAGTACAGACGCTCAATTCCAGCCGGATTTATCCCCGGCTGCAAAGAAGCGCCTTATAGAGCGTTATAATTGCTTACCGCCTTCCGTCCATGAGGTCCTCGCGCGGGACTCCGGCCCGGAGTCAATTGAGACAATGGACTTTTTCATGAAGATGGTAAGTTCTATGTCCACTTTCTGGGTAAATCGTCTGGACGCAGTCAAAGTGACTTGCGCGCAGACGATGTGGGAAACTTCTCAAAAGGAGATTGAGGATACTAAGGCAGAGGCGAAAGCCCAAGTCAAGGCGGCCGACGATCGTTACCGTGAAATGATGGATCATTATGATCGACAGCTCCACCAATGGGAGGAGATGAACATGAAGTTCAACTTCAGGTTCGGCGTATCCGCCCTGCAGTGGGATGGCTCTTTTGAGACGTTGGATTTTTCCGGCGTCCCACAGTCCGTCCTCCGTCCGTACTTCACTGGCAGTACGGAAACCGCGCGGGTCTCTGCTTCTGGAGACCATTCAGCGAATGTGGCAGAGGAGTCTACTTCCTCTGCTGCGCCAGCTGCTCAATTAAAATGGATCCCGGGGAGCGCCACAGTCAAGCCCTTGGGACCCTACGTTCCGCGTACACAAAACGCGCCCCCCATGGTTTCCCATAAGGGGAAAACCGACAAGCCTAAGGGGAGGTCAGCCGTGGCAAGCCCAGATTTGCGGCCGCCTACCCTGAGTCCGCACCCACCTATGAGTGTGGATATCGTACCGTCCCCACCTTTAAGTGAGGAAATCGTACCGCTTCCACCCGCGAGGGCGGAAATCGTGCCGCTTCCACCTATGATGGCGGAAGTCGTGGCCCCACCGCCACGTTCACCTCCGAGGGATCCCATTGTATCCCCCGTTAATGTCGAGTCGTCGCTGAGTAGTTTTGCAGATTCCTGCAAAGTTTTTAACGAACAGACCGCACGTGACTGCGCGCATTTGGCGCCGACTTCACGTATCACGACGCCGTTGTTAGCACCAGAGCACGACGACCTCGAACAGTTATCACCGTTCACCTTACCGGTAACTCCTGGAGGGCCCGCCCCCCTCAGCGAAACTGCGCTGATTTTTACCTCCGACGAGGAGGGAGAGTATTCGGATGCGATCTCCGATATAACAGTATGTTCGGTAAATATGGATACCGACGAAATCCCGGAACCAAGGGCCGGATCACCGCCTGCCTGCGAGCCCCACTCAACCGAGCTCCAGGAAGAGCTTCCTGACGATTAAGGGGAAAGTAATCCCCACCGTGAATAGGCTAGGCCTATAATTAATAATGTATTTTATTATAATACATAACAGTAAAATATTGAGATCACCTACAATATTCAAACGCGTAATCAAATATGGGTACAGTAAAGAGGCTTAGCCTATAGTCGACACGTGCTCCACTTAAATAAAGTACGTTAACGATAAATATTGCTACTCCTAATACAATATATAAATGCGTACCAGCTATGCATAATGTACTAAGGCTCAGCCTAGAATTTCGCATAATTAACATCAAATAATCAATTTTCAAAATTAGGGACGGGTTTAAACATATTAACATAATTATTCCATATTCTACATTCTAATAAGTCTGATCCTCTGCTAAACCATAAATTTGTATTAATATTCTCTCTTTTCCTTTAACTTCCATGCGCATAATTTCACAATACTACACTGCCCCGGGAGCCGCGACAACCACCAGGCGTCGTGCGCGGGTTTCGCGGGGGGGAAACCAGGCGCATTCCAGGACCACGCCCCCATTCACCAAGGCGCGGCACGCGTTGGACCTGGACGGCGCACCCTCGCGAACCCAGCCATCTTCATCTCACGCTTCAGGGCACCACAATGGGTATCGTTTGGGGCACATATACATTCTGGGATTTTGATTGGGGCGCAAAGGGTATTATCCATTATGTCAAGTTAACACAATTACACTAAACTTTTCACACCCCGCTTATAAATATCCTATAATTAGGCAACACAGAGGATCAGATTTAACTATTTTATAGTCCCTAAATTAAATAATAATTATATCCTTCCTTTATCGTTAGTCATAAATTATTTTCTCTGAGGGCAGCAGCTGGTAGTAGAAAATTTAATCGTAACGGGCAGTTTATAAATTAACATTAAAATTGGGATCTTTTAAAAATATAACTTAATTAATAATATATCCATACCAAAAGGTAAAATAAAATAATTAAAAAAAAATAAAATTAAAAAAAAATATATCTCTAGGCCAGGCGGAAATGAGGGATCATTATTATAAATACCATATTCCAAATTACTTATGTCGAGCAAATCGCTGTAATAACTACGTTCTAAATTACTCGCGAAATTAATTCCTTGGTTCCTTGAATAAAAAGTCAAGTAAAAATTTAACCAAAATAAAAAAAAAAAACATCCTGCCTCCTCACAGGAAACGTTCCCCAGGCCGGGAAGAGAAAGAATAATACCCCACTATTTCCAAATTTGCACACGTGCACCCAATTTAACTATTTCATCTGGATTAAAACAAAGCATGTAACACCTGCAGAAAACATGCCATAATAATAACATTATATATATATCCTTGTGCGGCCTGCTTTCGGAAAACACTTAGGTCCACACTAAATGTAAAATAACCGATTGTAATATATTGTACATATGTGTAGACTTTGCATATTATCCAAGAAGTAACGGGTAGTACACACCGTCCCCATGGGACGCGAATTGCGCCCAAACTAATACGCATTTCGCGCACGAGGGTACCGTACTGGCGGTGATGCTGGAGTATGGTTCCCCATCACGGGGAAATATTAACAATTAGCATATAACTTTAATAAATTCCCTCTGAGGGCACCAGCTTGTGAGTTGCCATAGTGTAATATAATTTAGCCTTTTTTTTATAGTATCTCTTCCAAATTGGCGTAAAAGTTCTCACTATATTCGATAAGGGTTTAAATACGTTTCAAAGTTTCAGAATAAAACAAATACCTGTACTGCGGAACATACTCCTGCAATTGAAAATAATATTAGAGGAGATAACATAAATACGGGTAGACTTGTACGTATTTAGGAGAATGGTCCTGAATTCCAAGTTAGAGTGTCACATTTCTTAAAACGCAGTATTTTCATACATATAACGGTAGTGCCTTGTGGCGAATACAAAACGCGTACGGTCATGTGCCGATGCGCATTTCTGGAGACGTCGAAATAAACTTAGTTAGAATAGCAAATAAAAACACCGTCAACGCATATCGCGCGCACGACGAGCGATTCCTTAAAACGCGCGCTTGCGCCGCCGTGATGTCAACCTTGTCGGGCGATTGCCCATAATGCCCTGCATACTTAGTCTGGCTGTCGGATTGTCATTTAGGCCTATGCCATAGCTGAAACATCAATAGCTGGCATGGCTCACCTTGTTAAAAGTAACTGGTATACTTATGTAGAAATCAACCGAGTAGACGCGAATTGCGCACTCGCAGCTGTAGTGCTCGCAGCTAATTGCGCGGCTCAGGAACGCCCCTAAGTCCTAGGGACTACGGCCTACAGCCTGCTCTCTGCATAAGGCACGCAGTTTTGCTGTTTATTTATTAAATCTGGTGGTGGTCCAACATTACCGTTGTCATTCGGTAACCTTTTTCATTCGGGCATATGCCATAGCTGATACATCGATAGCTGGCATCGCTCACTAAAAAAATAAAAAAAATAAAAAAATAATAATAACTGTGTAAACCTAGATACGTATTGACCGAGCAGACGCAAATCGCGCGCTCGAAGATACAGTGCCCGCATTTGTTTGCGCGGCTCATAAACGCCCTTTGAGTCCTGAGGACTATGGCCTACAGCCTGCTCTCTGCATAAGGCACGCAGTTTTGCTGGTTATTTGTTGGATTAAAACTGGTTTCGAGTGGCAATCCCATTACCTGGTCGGGAGTAAGCGTGGTGCGGTGCCCCAATTGGGAAAATGCGCCGGGAGTATTTAATTCTGCGGAGCCCACATGGGTTTTCCCATCGGGAGTACCACGACTTACGGTGCCCACATTTGACTTTACGGTCGGGAGTACAATCTAAATGTACGGTGCCCAGATAGTAAGATCCGGTCGGGAGTATTTTATATATACGGGGCCCGCCGGTCGCCAGTAATGCGCCCTCCCATCTTCGTCTGGCCAGATGCTACGCTATGTGATAGGCACATACTATTGTTGTAGCGCTATCAACTGTAAATCCACCTATGATTTTGGGCCAGAGTTGAGTACGCATTGAGCACGCACATTTTAACGCAGCATATATTCTAAAATGAACAATCTAAATAAGGAAAGAAATACCCCCAAGCACTCAGCATTGTCAGCGGGTTTTGTTCCCTTCAGGAGTAATCGTACAGCCAGGTCTATGTATAGGTAATAACCCATTATATTGCAGATGCAGCATCGTCTAATCGTATCTGGGCTTCCTCCACTGTAATTTTATTATTAAGACAACCCGCAGCCTTGTAGAATTCGCCGAGAACTGGACCGATAAATCTCTTCATGATGAATCGTCCAGTTCAATACATGGTTGCGGGGTGTGTTTAAATTTTGTCGGTAGTTCAATATTTCCTTGCGCTTCCATTTTTTAAGATTCTCCCCATTTTTCTAGCCCACGATCTAGTAACAAGGGATTCACGAGTAAAATGCGCAGGGGCGTTAGTCAATATAAACATTATAACGCTATTCAGATAACATTTGGCGCAAGTAAAATGCGCGCCTCATTCAAAGGTTGCCAACAAGCGTACAGTACTACGCACCATTATAAGGGGCTATTAATTTTTTAGTAATAAATTATCTCTGAGGGCACCAGCTGAGTATAGGGAATAAATATATTTCCCACATAGTAATAATAATATTTTTATATTATAAAAACAATTATGGTTATAACGATATTATCATTGATATATTACACTTTAAAATATAAAAATATATTTCCCACATAGTAATAATAATATTTTTATATTATAAAAACAATTATGGTTATAACGATATTATCATTGATATATTACACTTTAAAATATAAAAATAACATAATTTTTTTTGGGAATAAATATATTTCCCACATAGTAATAATAATATTTTTCAGATAGTCTTCATGTGATAGAACCTTCCCAGGTATGGCCATCCTCGGCCATCCTCTCGCGAAGCAAAATGCGGCGGACAAGATCCTTGCAAATTATCTTCCGCCCATTTGCGCGGAAGATATTTTTCTCTTTCTTACCCCCCCCTAAAGTGGATATACAGAAGCGACATTCCAAATTTGGGTTGTCGGCTGTGGATATCCATTGTTACAGTTGTTGTTCGTGTTATTATTCTCGCTACGAAATAACACAGAAGAAGAGTTTTCCGGCCAGCAGCAACGGCCCCAAGTACGTTCGCATCGCTAGAAGTCCGCCCAGGAGTCTTTTTGTGGGGCTTGATCCAGACAGGTCGGGGGTGTAAAATAGAGCAGTGCTTGTATTAGTTTGATCATGACACCTCCGACATTTCATTGTTATACGCGGAAGCGTCGGTCCCGAGAGACCGACTACAGCGCCACATATGTTAATGTTAAGCAGGCTCACGGCTGACCTCCTATATGCCTTTATTAGGAGGATTGTTGCATTTTATTTTAATTTGGGGTTTTGCCATAGCTGATACATCGATAGCTGGCATAACCCACCCATGTACATGTATATTAAACCTGACATTAATAATATATAAAAAAAAAAAAAAAACATTGCTCACACAACGCATTTCAATTTTAAAATAACGAATATATATCCATATGGCAGCTATGGCGGTTCATGATGAAAGGGAGATCCTGTAAGGAGTCAATCCCCCTGAGACCAAGCCTTGGTTGGCCATCTACCGTTTTGGCGCGGAAGTAAATCATACAACAGTATTATTTGTCTAAGGGACACTTATGGATTTACCATTACCTGGTCGGGAGTAGCGGTGGTGCGGTGCCCCAATTGGGAAAATGCGCCGGGAGTATTTAATTATGCGGAGCCCACATGGGTTTTCTCATCGGGAGTACCACAACTTACGGAGCCCTCAAGTGACTTTACGGTCGGGAGTACAATCTAACTGTACGGTGCCCGAATAGTAAGATCCGGTCGGGAGTATTTTATGTATACGGGGCCCGCCGGTCGCCAGTAATGTCCTCCTCCTTTTGGGCAAATTAATATCATATACATTTGTGATAGGCACAAATTTGCGCTTCGGCGCATTGTCTTTACTTCCCATGCGGTAAAATTTTCTTAAAGGAAAATATAGACAACATTCACTCAATTATTCCTGAAAGCTATTTGCGCACAGGCGCATCTATAAGTACGCTATTGTCGACTTTTTAGAGGTCAGTTTTTTTGCGCCCTAGCGCGTTTATGGATGAGTATTTATATCTTCTGATGCACTTAGTTTAAGTTATTGAAAAAAAAAACACAACGAGAAGTAAAATTTGTGCCCAGCGCGGTCAGCGATAATTTTCGCTGAAACGCGCCGGGAAACGGTCATATCTTTATTATTTTCAGGTGCTACACCCGCGAGCCTTTGTAGTCTCGCCCACTTTGCTATTTTTCAGACGAACGACAGTACCTGTTGTTCGTCTGGGGGAGCAGTGAAGTGGGCGTGTTTACTCGCCTTGAGCAATTTGTGCACTCGTCCAACGGGCGCGCAAATTGCTTCCGCATGTGCACGCGACGGTTCGCGGGGGTAAAGCGTTGCTTAGCGACTAGCTAAGCAACGAAAGAAGGTCGGGCGTTCGGGGCCTGACCCGGCAGACGTGTTTATTCGCGCTCTGTCATTTTCAGCTGATATTCGGTCTTTTTCTTATCTAAATTCTAAAACCAAGGTAATCAAATCACACGGGAGGAAAAGGGAGTTAGTAGCGCCTTAAATAGGTATGCATATTTCGCTGGTATCCTTGTTAGTTATGGTAAGAATAAAGTCGTGAGCTCTCGTGAAGGTGGACTGAGACGTTCCTTGCATTCTTTACTATCCTCCAGTATTATTGTAGATTAACCGCTATAGAAA
>JASIRB010003990.1:0-15987 GCA_030323885.1 Branchipolynoe longqiensis
AGCAATTTGCGCTCTCGTTGGACGAGTGCGCAAATTGCTCAAGGCGAGTAGACACGCCCACTTCACTGCTCCCCCAGACGAACAACAGGAACTGTCGTTCGTCTGAAAAATAGCAAAGTGGGCGAGACTACAAAGCTCGCGGGTGTAGCACCTGAAAATAATAAAGCTATGACCGTTTCCCGGCGCGTTCAGCGAAAATTATCGCTGACCGCGCTGGGCACAAATTTTACTTCTCGTTGTGTTTTTCTTTTCAATAACTTAAACTAAGTGCATCAGAAGATATAAATACTCATCCATAAACGCGCTAGGGCGCAAAACTGACCTCTAAAAAGTCGACAATAGCGTACTTATAGATGCGCCTGTGCGCAAATAGCTTTCAAGAATAATTGAGTGAATGTTGTCTATATTTTCTTTTAAGAAAAATTTACCGCATGGCAAGTAAAGACAATGCGCCGAAGCGCAAATTTGTGCCTATCACAAATGTATATGATATTAAATTGCCCAAAAGGAGGAGGACATTACTGGCGACTGGCGGGCCCCGTATATATAAAATACTCCCGACCGGTTCTTACTATTTGGGCACCGTACAGTTAGATTGTACTCCCGACCGTAAAGTCACTTGAGGGCTCCGTAAGTTGTGGTACTCCCGATGAGAAAACCCATGTGGGCTCCGCATAATTAAATACTCCCGGCGCATTTTCCCAATTGGGGCACCGCACCACCCCTACTCCCAACCAGGTAATGGTAAATCCATAAGTGTCCCTTGGACAAATAATACTGTTGTCTGATTTACTTCCGCGCCAAAACGGTAGATGGCCAACCAAGGCTTGGTCTCAGGGGGATTGTCTCCATACAGGATCTCCCTTTCATCATGAACCGCCATAGCTGCCATATGGATATATATTTGTTATTTTAAAATTGAAATGCGTTGTGTGAGCAATGGTTTTTTTTTTTTTATATATATTATTAATGTCAGATTTAATATACATGTACATGGGTGGGTTATGCCAGCTATCGATGTATCAGCTATGGCAAAACCCCAAATTAAAATAAAACGCAATAATCCTCCTAATAAAGGCATATAGGAGGTGAGCCGCGAGCCTGCTTAATACTAACAAATGTAGCGCTGTAGCCGGTCGCTCGGGACCGACTCTTCCGCGTATAACAATGAAATGTCGGAGGTGTCATGATCAAACTAATACACACACTGCTCTGTTTACACCACCGACCTATCTGGATCAAGCCCCACAAAAAGACTCCTGGGCGGACTTCTAGCGATGCGAATGTACTTGGGGGCCGTTGCTGCTGGCCGGAAAACTCTTCTTCTGTGTTATTTCGTAGCTTGAATACCAACTTTAACAAGAACTATAACATGGGATAACCATAGCCGAAAATCCAAAGTTGGAACGTCGCTTATGTGTATCCCATTCGGGGTGGAAAATATCTTCCGCGCAAAAGGGCGGAAGATATTTTGCGTTGACCATGACTTCGGAAGAATTTTTCTTCATTGCAAACTCATGGGGCTTTCGTGTTTTTGTTTTTATCCTATCGGAAAAAAATTTATATTAAAGTTTAATATATAAATGATACTATTATAACGCTTTTTGGCAACATTTGAATGAGGCGCGCATTTTACTTGCGCCATACAGAATTTTATATGAATAGCGTTATAATGTTTATATTGACAAACGCCCCGGCGCATTTTACTCGTGAATCCCTTGTGACTAGATCGTGGGCTAGAAAAATGGGGAGAATCTTAAAAATGGAAGCGCAAGGAAATATTGAGCTACCGACAAAATTTAAACACACCCCGCAACCATGTATTGAACTGGACGATTCATCATGAAGAGATTTATCGGTCCAGTTCTCGGCGAATTCTACAAGGCTGCGGGTTGTTTTAATACTAAAATTACAGTGGAGGAAGCCCAGATACGATTAGACGATGCTGCACCTGCAATATAATGGGTTATTACCTATACATAGACCTGGCTGTAAGATTACTCCTGAAGGGAACAAAACCCGCCGACAATGCTGAGTGCTTGGGGGTATTTCTTTCCCTATTTAGATTGTTCATTTTAGAATATATGCTGCGTTAAAATGTGCGTGCTCAATGCGTACTCAACTCTGGCCCAAAATCATAGGTGGATTTACAGTTGATAGCGCTACAACAATAGTATGTGCCTATCACATAGCGTAGCATCTGGCAAGGCGAAGATGGGAGTGCGCATTACTGGCGACCGGCGGGCCCCGTATATATAAAATACTCCCGACCGGATCTTACTATCTGGGCACCGTACATTTAGATTGTACTCCCGACCGTAAAGTCAAATGTGGGCACCGTAAGTCGTGGTACTCCCGATGGGAAAACCCATGTGGGCTCCGCAGAATTAAATACTCCCGGCGCATTTTCCCAATTGGGGCACCGCACCACGCTTACTCCCGACCAGGTAATGGGATTGCCACTCGCAACCAGTTTTAATCCAACAAATAATCAGCAAAACTGCGTCCCTTATGCAGAGAGCAGGCTGTAGGCCATAGTCCTCAGGACTCAAAGGGCGTTTCATGAGCCGCGCAAACACATGCGGGCACTGTATCTTCGAGCGCGCGATTTGCGTCTGCTCGGTCAATACGTATCTAGGTTTACACAGTTATTTTTTTTTTTTAGAGGGAGCGATGCCAGCTATCGATGTATCAGCTATGACATATGCCCGAATGAAAAGGGGTTACCGAATGACAACGGTAATGTTGGACTACCACCAGATTTAATAAATGAACAGCAAAACTGCGTGCCTTATGCAGAGAGCAGGCTGTAGGCCGTAGTCCCTAGGACTTAAGGGGCGTTCCTGAGCCGCGCAATTAGCTGCGAGCACTACAGCTGCGAGTGCGCAATTCGCGTCTACTCGGTTGATTGCTACATAAGTATACCAGTTACTTTTAACAAGGTGAGCCATGCCAGCTATTGATGTTTCAGCTATGGCATAGGCCTAAATGACAATCCGACAGCCAGACTAAGTATGCAGGGCATTATGGGCAATCGCCCGACAAGGTTGACATCACGGCGGCGCAAGCGCGCGTTTAAGAAATCGCTCGTCGTGTGCGCGATATGCGTTGACGGTGTTTTTATATGATATTCTAACTCAGTTTATTTCGACGTCTCCAGAAATGCGCATCGGCACATGACCGTACGCATTTTGTATTCGCCACAAGGCACTACCGTTATATGTATGAAAATACTGCGTTTTAAGAAATGTGAAACTCTGACTTGGAATTCAGGACCATTCTCCCAAATACGTACAAGTCTACCCGTATTTATGTTATCTCCTCTAATATTATTTTCAATTGCAGGAGTATGTTCCGCAGTACAGGTATTTGTTTATTCTGAAACTTTGAAACGTATTTAAACCCTTATCGAATATAGTGAGAACTTTTACGCCAATTTGGAAGAGATATTATAAAAAAAACTAAGTTATATTACACTATGGCAACTCACAAGCTGGTGCCCTCAGAGAGAATTTATTAAGGTTATATGCTAATTGTTAATATTTCCCCGTGATGGGGAACCATACTCCAGCATCACCGCCAGTACGGCACCCTCGTGCGCGAAATGCGTATTAATTTGGGCGCAATTCGCGTCCCATGGGGACTACCCGTTACTTCTTGGATAATATGCAAAGTCTACACATATGTACAATATATTACAATCGGTTATTTACATTTAGTGTGGACCTAAGTGTTTTCCGAAAGCAGGCCGCACAAGGATATATATATAATTTTATTATTATGGCATGTATTCTGGAGGTGTTACGTGCTTTGTTTTAATCCAGATGAAATAGTTAAATTGGGTGCACGTGTGCAAATTTGGAAATAGTGGGGTATTATTCTTTCTCTTCCCGGCCTGGGGAACGTTTCCTGTGAGGAGGCAGGATGTTTTTTTTTATTTTGGTTAAATTTTTACTTGACCTTTTATTCAAGGAACCAAGGAATTAATTTCGCGAGTAATTTAGAACGTAGTTATTACAGCGATTTGCTCGACATAAGTAATTTGGAATATGGTATTTATAATAATGATCCCTCATTTCCGCCTGGCCTAGAGATATATTTTTTTAATTTTACATTTTTTTTAAATTATTTTATTTTACATTTTGGTATGAATATATTATTAATTAAGTTATATTTTTAAAAGATCCCAATTTTAATGTTAATTTATAAACTGCCCGTTACGATTAAATTTTCTACTACCAGCTGCTGCCCTCAGAGAAAATTTATGACTAACGATAAAGGAAGGATATAATTATAATTTAATTTGGGACTATAAAATAGTTAAATCTGATCCTCTGTGTTGCCTAATTATAGGATATTTATAAGCGGGGTGTGAAAAGTTTAGTGTAATTGTGTTAACTTGACATAATGGATAATACTCTTTGCGCCCCAACCGAAATCCCAGAATGTATATGTGCCCCAAACGATACCCATTGTGGTGCCCTGAAGCGTGAGATGAAGATGGCTGGGTTCGCGAGGGTGCGCCGTCCAGGTCCAACGCGTGCCGCGCCTTGGTGAATGGGGGCGTGGTCCTGGAATGCGCCTGGTTTCCCCCCGCGAAACCCGCGCACGACGCCTGGTGGTTGTCGCGGCTCCCGGGGCAGTGTAGTATCGTGAAATTATGCGTATGGAAGTTAAAGGAAAAGAGAGAATATTAATACACAAATTATGGTTTAGCAGAGGATCAGAGCTATTAGAATGTAGAATATGGAATAATTATGTTAATATGTTTAAACTCGTCCCTAATTTTGAAAATTGATTATTTGATGTTAATTATGCGAAATTCTAGGCTGAGCCTTAGTACATTATGCATAACTGGTACGCATTTATATATTGTATTAGGAGTAGCAATATTTATCGTTAACGTACTTTATTTAAGTGGAGCACGTGCCGACTATAGGCTAAGCCTCTTTACTGTACACATATTTGATTACGCGTTTGAATATTGTAGGTGATCTCAATATTTTACTGTTATGTATTATAATAAAATACATTATTAATTATAGGCCTAGCCTATTCACGCTGGGGATTATTTTCCCTAATCGACAGTGAGCTCTTCCTGGAGCTCGGGTGAGTGGGGCTCGCAGGCAGGCGGTGATCCGGCCCTTGGTTCCGGGATTTCGTCGGTATCCATATTTACCGAACATACTGTTATATCGGAGATCGCATCCGAATACTCTCCCTCCTCGTCGGAGGTAAAAATCAGCGGAGTTTCGCTGAGGGGGGTGGGCCCTCCAGGAGTTACCGGTAAGGTGAACGGTGATAACTGTTCGAGGTCGTCGTGCTCTGGTGCTAACAACGGCGTCGTGATACGGGAAGCCGGCGCCAAATGCGCGCAGCCACGTGCGGTCTGATCGTTAAAAACTTTGCAGGATTCTGCAAAACTACTCAGCGACGACTCGACATTAACGGGGGATACAATGGGATCCCTCGGAGGTGAACGTGGCGGTGGGGCCACGACTTCCGCCATGATAGGTGGAAGCGGCACGATTTCCGCACGTAAAGGCGGGGACTGTACAATATCCACACTCATAGATGGGTGTGGACTCAGGGTAGGCGGCAGCAAATTTGGGCTTGCCACGGCTGATCTCCCCTTAGGCTTGTCGGTTTTCCCTTTGAGGGAAACCATGGGGGGCGCAATTTGCGTACGGGCAACGTAGGGTCCCAAGGGTTTGACTGTGGCGCTCCCCGGGATCCAGTTAACTGGAGCAGCTGGCGCAGCAGAGGAAGTAGATTCCTCTGCCACATTCGCTGTATGGTCACCTGAAGCAGAGACCTGTGCGGCTTCCGTACTGCCAGTGAAGTATGGTCGGAGGACGGACTGTGGGACGCCGGAAAAATCCAACGTCTCAAAAGAGCCGTCCCACTGCAGGGCGGATACGCCGAACCTGAAGTTGAACTTCATGTTCATCTCCTCCCATTGGTGGAGCTGTCGATCATAGTGATCCATCATAAAACGGTAACGATCGTCGGCCGCCTTGACTTGGGCTTTCGCCTCTGCTTTAGTATCCTCAATCTCCTTTTGAGAAGTTTCCCACATCGTCTGCGCGCAAGTCACTTTGACTGCGTCCAGACGATTTACCCAGAAAGTGGACATAGAACTTACCATATTCATGAAAAAGTCCATTGTCTCAATTGACTCCGGGCCGGAGTCCCGCACGAGGACCTCATGGACGGAAGGCGGTAAGCAATTATAACGCTCTATAAGGCGCTTCTTTGCAGCCGGTGATAAATCCGGCTGGAATGGAGCGTCTGTACTAGTGGATGGCTGCGCGTCGGTTGAAGCCGCGGTGGCCATCTCAGAAGCTCGTCGTTTTAAGTCACGACGGAGCGAGGCGGGAATGGATCCCACTGTGGGCAGTGAAGGATCCAGGGGTCTGGCGCCCTTGCGTTTCGTCGATTGGACGGGCGCCGATACCCGCGTAGGAGCCCCGCAGTTTGGGGCGAAGCAGCCAAGCGGCGCTTTTCCCCCCTTCCTCCAAACTGTTCAGTTCATCCCGCCGCAGCGCAGATTTGGCGCCGCGGTCCCGTTCGAGAGGAGTCCTCTGTGGAGGATCCAACACCCGATGAGCCATAACGAAATACCTGTCCATCCGCTATATCCGCTCTAAAAGGGGCGGGTTTGGCTGGGACGCCCTCTCGCGACCTGTGCGCGGCCCCCGGACGTGGTAGGACCGGTAACGATACCGTCCTCTCTATCCAACTTTTCTTTAAGACGGCGTCTGCCTGCGGAAAAATAAGCTTTTTCGC
This sequence comes from Branchipolynoe longqiensis, assembly GCA_030323885.1. Classification (NCBI taxonomy): domain Eukaryota; kingdom Metazoa; phylum Annelida; class Polychaeta; order Phyllodocida; family Polynoidae; genus Branchipolynoe; species Branchipolynoe longqiensis. Next base: position 6,790 of record JASIRB010003990.1, read on the forward strand.
CTAAGGTGACGCCTCCGTATATGCACACTGCTACAGTGTGCGCAGATATCCGCGAGAATTTGGCGGCCGCGCTCGGCATTAAACTCCGGAATGAAGGTATACCTACAGTTATCCGACAAGGACGGATCTTGAGCTACACGCGCCAATTTTCTTATGGTGGACTGCGGGCGCTTGTGACCCGACTTGGCGCAAATGCCGTACGACATTAAATGGCGTAACATGAGACCCCTTCGGTGAGTCGAGAAGGGTTTACCCGTCGATTTAGTGAACGGGCACGCTGCGGAACGGTGGTCGTCGCACGACCATCTCGGCACAGTATACAAATGCTCTTCACAAATGTGACGAGCCAATACATCCCCACGCCTATAGCGGCGGTTAGGGTGTTTCAAGTTTTCTGGGATAGCGCTGGGGCGTTCCAGGAAGTATTTACAAAATAGACACTTGTCTTTTGGGCGGAAAGTATGCCTAACAAATTTCAAGTGCGCAATATCTTGCGGACGATAAGGCGACTTAGCTAGACCACGCACCTCAGTGATGACACTGTGGATACGCTGTACATAGGGCTGAAGGCCGGATTGATGATCATCTACCCAGTCCTCTACATCTGAATCCTCCCCATTTTCCCGTTGGACAGGGGGGAGGCGCAATGTGCATCGGCCAGTAGGTGTTGGGGGCAACATATACATGGCTAATGTACGGTTCGGGCGTGGGGGGTCGAAATATCTCTCCCGCAGTATAGATTCCTGCAACATACCCAATTCAGCTGCCTTCCTTATAGGGACAGAACCAAGAGTGCGGCTATTGTAACCGCAATTCACTAAGTGAGGATACCTCTCAGGAATAGTAGCAACTGGGATATCGCTATCCCATTGTAACTCACCCTTCTCCAGGCGGTCGAGACGAAGTGCCATCGTACCGTAAAGTGGGTCCAAAGTTGGGTCAGCAGGTGGTGTATCCTCCTCATCTGACACGTAATCCCTTGTCACAGCTTTTGATGTTGTGGCAGGAATTTTTCCTTCTGCCTCCCGTGCGGAAGGGTTTCGCGCAGCTACACGTTCCGACGACCGTTTTCGTGGTGAACGTCTCACTGCCTCTGCTTTAGAAAGTCGAACATTAGACGACTTACCTGAAGATGAGGGGGTAGGCTCATCTTCCTGATCAAGATCCTTCGGGCGCCTGTTGGTGACCAAAGTAAATTCCTCCTCCGTCACCATGGGGCTGACGTGAGGGGCGGTTGTCTTGCTGTCAGCCCACGAGGTGGGCCCAGACTGACTACAGGAAGCTTCCGCGGAAGCATTGCCTATCACCAATGATAGGCCTTGGGCCAGTCTCACCTCAGGTGTGAGGAGATTCCAGTCGCAAACTGTAAACACCGATATTTGACCGGTGCCTTTATGCAACACGTTGCATACGAGAGGGTTGTGATCGGGCCCCTCACCCGAACCTCCTTTGGCGGAGGTGGCCGATTCCATGCCTGATCGCTTGCGCGACCAGGCCTGACCGTCGGCCTAAAACCAGTACAGTGGTTATTTTACGTACCTCCTTTTTTTTTTTACCGACAAGACAATAACCAAAACGCTTGCTCGTGATCCCCCTCACTAGGTAGCTGCCCACCAGGAGAGTACCCGGCCTATTAGAAAATAGACCGGCAAAAAACCCGACGAGTTCGCAAGAAGCTGTTGTGGAGTCTGCACCCAGTGTAAGCTGAGTGAAGACTGAAGTTCTGTACGGCCTTGCTAGCCGCAAGTGCGCGGCAGCGCGTTCCTGTTAGCCGTCAACCAATGGCAGGCTCGCGTTTAGGCGGGAAACCCGAGTTGACCCGGTTCCCGCACAAATTAGGTCACGGAGGGCCTTAGTTCCCCATGGCAACGGGGCCGCCTGCACCAAGCTTTCCTTTTTTGGAACGAATCCATTCGATCACAGAAGTCGTGTATTGCGCTGACATTTACCCTAATACAGTGTTTACAATTTATAAAAGGGGCGATTAGGGGCTCTAATCGTTAGTCAGCGCATTTACGAACTTATATATATATTATTTTTTTCCCGACAAATTTAATACGAATTTTTATCGATAAAGGTTTACTTATATAATTCTTACGTAGCCGAAAGGGTGTCAACAACTCGACCCGTTCGTAATATTACCAACACAGTTTTAGTTTTGTTTAGCATTAATCCGGGTGATCATAGTACGAATAAGGGTGTTGGGGAGCTGAAACCCAGATTACCTTGAGTACATATCAACCGTATATCTATTTTAATCTGTTAAGATATAATGTTGAATAACTTGAATTATCACTTGAACCGGAATATAGTGTGCGATTATTTTCGTATTAAGATAGTACACGTATAGTGTATGTAATGTAATACTCCGTTTATTTATTTATTTTATCACGCATTTCTTGTTAGTTATAGTTATATTTTGGGAATGTTCGTCAAAGTAAACACCGTGCTCTGACGTCACACGCAGATAGTCCCCTGTGACAGTTCCGAGGGATTTATCCGCCACGGTGAACTGTGCGCAAAACGCGTACGTCCCCATCACTTCTTAAACATGCGCCGTGCGCAAATTGCGTGCCGGTCTTTATAAAAAAACTCTCCCTGATCTACAATAAATGGCTTCCCTTATTTATTTACTCTAATTCTCCTCAATCTGCTAAATGCTCTACACTCTCTCCCTCCGGAAACAAATACAATATAACGCATGTAAATGTTATGCCGTACCGCGTACCGAGTACCAGCTGATAATAGTAGAGATTGTGTGTACGAGCGTCTCAGGTTGGGGCACAGTCGAACTGTTCACCAAGCTGACCACACATCTCTACGTCTAGCCATCCAACACCAAGAAAAGATGCGTGTAGCCATCATCTGCGATTCACGTGGTTCAGGGCTGCAACGTCACCTCGACCGGCTCGTGGAGGAGCACGAGTTTCGCGTTTTTACGCACCCTGGAAAGGGTTATATGGATGCCATGCGACTGTCGGTGGCGGGGATACGGTACGTGAAATTTTAAACAAGTCGTTGTTTACATTTTCATTCAGGGATGGGGGCGCAATGCTTATATTAGAGGTCTCCCCCGCACGCAATTTCCTCAACTGTATTTTTTATTATTACATTTGCAAGAAAAACTGTTGTAGCGCGCAAATCTAAGGGTCATATTTCCTTTCAGGGAATTTCGACCTGACTACGTGGTCCTGTGTGCTGGCATCTGTGATGTGACGTCCCGGGACAGGAGGACCCGGGCGACCACTGCGCGTTCCCCCCACTTCTCTGAGATTCTCGGTGGACTGGGGGTGCGGAGGGAAGAGTCCCTGGCCTTACTCCGGTCCGTATACACCGGACGGGTGAGCGTGGCGACCGTAGCCGGTGTTAATTTGGTGGACGCAAATCACCCGGCCCGGCGGAGGTGGACCGGCACCCAATACGTGGCCTACCATCGGGCGCATCCCCGCCCTCACGCGGATCAGGTGAGGCTGCAATTTGTCGTGATGGAAAAGGAACTCTTTTAAGTACGACTTTAACTAAGCTAATCATATTAGATTGCTGTGTTGAATCCTGATGGGAAAGGAAACCCTGACACGTAATAGATTATCTAGCACGATAATGCTGATGGTATTACCGATATATTCCCTCGTATTAGATTATTATATTTTACTCTTCGCAGGAGGCCGTTGACAGCGCGCTGGAGCTGTACAACGATATACTCCGGCGGCTGAATGCCGAGGCCGGTCAGCCTACCCCCGATCTCGCCGCCACCATCACATTTCGGGGGGCGACTTACTATGAAAGGCTGGTGGACGGCGTGCACGCGACGGCCCCGATAACAAGAAGAGTGGCCCCCGCTCTCCTCAATGTACTGCGTGCGGGCCCCCACCAAAACCGTGTAATTTAATTTAATTAAAAAAAATTTGTTTTTAACTTTAAATAAATATATATATTTTCTTTTTTTTTTTAATATTAAATAAATTTTATACATTACCATTCATTGTCGTTGTTATGTTGTGTATGTACAGTTCTTTTTAAGGTTGGATGTATATATTCGGTAATTCTAATAGATGTACTCATTTTACTGTTGGTGTTCTTATGGTGTATGTGTACGCATTTTTATGTTGGGCTATACCATAGTTGCACCATCGATAGGTAGGCTAAATCCTTATCAATGTACGCATTTTACTGTTGGTGTTTCATGGGGGTTGATGATATGCAATATCTAATTTTGCTTCCCCAGACCCCCAGTAGTACGGAATTGTCTCCCAAGTAAGTTAATGAGCCTTATAAAAGGGGTCGTATAACTTAAAGATGTATCGTAAGTAAAAGTCATGGGAGGGCGGCGATTTTCTTACCCTCCTTCATAATTATGGCATAGACCGGTATATAAAATATAACATAAACCGATGTCCTTTGTAATTTGATCGCCGCTCACCCCGACTTCTGACTAATAAATGTTAACGGTCGCTCGACCCGGCGCTTGTTTCACCGCGGGTGGTGGGAACCAACAGCTGTGTCTTCTCCTGAGATTGCGCCGTATCGGGTTTCCGCGCCGACTCGGCGTTAATTAATTTATCCCCGTCTTGGCTATCTGACGGAATCCGCCCGGTGTACAATTTCAAACGCCCTGTATTTGATTTACGAGCGGCTGATAACGCCGTCTTAATTATAACCGTCGTATCAGATATGACCTCAGTAATCTTCCAAGGCCCGTCCCAGTTTGGTGCGAGTTTAATGTGTGCCGTGGGAGCATGGTATCTTAACACCAAGTCACCCACTGCAAATCGTGGGAAGTCAGCATTCCCATAAGAATTTTTATTTCTTTGAATACTTTTCTCTGCGCTATTACGCACCCTGCCATACGCATTGTGGAAACAACATTCCAACCATCGGACGAAAGCCGGTGTGCAAGCGTCGTCTGAATGTTTGTCTAACACTCCGAATTGCAAATCACATGGTAGGCGCAATTCTTCCCCAAACACCAATGTATTGGGAGTAACCCCGGTAGCGGCGTGTATTGTGCAATTATATGCGTGTGCAACGTACTTAGCATGTAAATCCCAATCGCTCTGATCTTCATTGACCATGCAGGCCAGAGCAGAAATTAACGTTTGATTAAATCGTTCAACTAAGCCATTGGATCTGGGACAGTAAGGGTTCGTGCGGGTTTTATAGCAGCCTATCAGTTTGAGCATAGTCTGGAATAATTCCGACTCGAACTCCCTGCCCTGATCTGAGTGTAATATAAGGGGAGCCCCGAAAATTAGGATCCAGTTATCCACCAATGCTTGCGCGGCCACCGCCGCTGTTTGGTTACATAATGGGTAGACTTGTACATATTTAGTAAAGTGGTCCTGTACTACCAACATTACCAAATTATCTCGGTTAGTGCGCTTAAATCCTGAGACAAAGTCACAGGATAGGCGCCCCCAACGTTGGCCTGTCATTTGTTGCTGTAACGGCATTTTAGCCATTCCCAGCCCTGGTTAAATGAGTGCGCATCTCGGGCAGGATTTAACCCAATCGCGCACACGCGAATTCATGCCTGGCCAGTAATATCGCGTGCGTATTTTGTCTAGGGTTCTCTCCCTTCCAAAATGCGCAGCGGTGGGATGGCTGTGGCAGAATATTAATCTGTCCTCTCGTAAGAGGAAAGGTATAACGAGTTGTTGATGAGTTATGAGAGAATGGGGGTCGAGCGCATTCCTGCATAACACCCCATTCACTACAGTTAACTGTTTCCATTGGTTTAACAATTTAATAGTTTCTGTATTCTCCGCGCTTACGAGATCCTTAGGAGGTCTCACCGTGTGCGCATTTAACAAAGAAATAACGGTGGAGCATGTCACATCTGCTTCCTGAGCCTGACGCAATTCATTTTGCGTCCAGAAATGGAAGCTATTTTCCTCATCAGGAGTCAGGAGTAAGGACGCAACCACCGCTGTATGAGCCCCACACTCGTCACATTCCGGTATGCCACAACGACGTACAGGAATGCGACTAAGCGCGTCAGCGTTAATATGTTGAGAGCCGGGTCGATAAGTAATTTGCGTGTTGGTGAGGCCAAATTCAGACAACCACGCCAACCAACGTCCTATCATACCCTCAGCCTCCTTAAAATTTAGTAACCATTTTAATGAATGATGGTCAGTACGGATCTGGAATTCAGAATCCCAAAAATAATGACGCCATTTTTTAGTGTATACGACTATCGCCATTAACTCCCTTTTTGTCGTACAATAACGCCGTTGACAGGCACTGAGCCTATTGCTGGCAAAGGTAATGGGTACTTCAACCTCGTCTTGCACCTGACTTTATGCGCCTGCTATGGCAAATGCGCTAGCGTCAGTGTCCAAGATAAATTGTCCACTAGGCCGTGGGTACCCTAGTACTGGTGTATCGGCGAAAAGCCGTTTCAGGTTAATGAACGCATTTTCCTGTGATATACCCCACGCAAATATTTGCGTGCCGACATTAGCCACGTCCTGTATGGAAGCGACTACATCGGCAAAATGGGGAATGAAATCTCGATAATAAGAAGCAAAACCGAGCAAACTTTTTGTCTCTTTAGGAGACTTAGGCGCTGGCCAATTGGTTATAGCCTCAATCTTTTTAGGATCGGCTTTTATACCCTCACTAGACACAATTCTACCCAAATATTCCCTTTCCTTACGGAATAGATGACATTTGGACGGTTTAAGTTTTAATTTAAATTTGCGAAGTCTTAGAAAAACTTCTCGTAAATGCGAACGACATGTGGAAACGGTGTCACCGAATATGATAATGTCGTCTAAGTATACCAAACAGTGAGTAAACAGTAGACCGTTTAACATTTCCGCCATCATTTTCTCAAAGGTGGCGGGAGCATTACATAGACCAAAGGGCATTACCTTCCACTCATATAGACCTATATGAGTTATGAAAGCAGTTTTCTCCCGATCATCGTGTTGCATCGCGACTTGATGGTATCCAGATTGAAGATCCAAAGTGCAGAACCACTTATTTCCTCCCAGACTATCCAAGCTCTCGTCTATCCGCGGTAATGGGTACGCATTTTTCCGCGTCATAGCATTTAACTTGCGATAATCTATACAAAATCGCCACGTCCCATCCTTTTGGTAACAAGGTGGACGGGCGAACTATAAGGACTTGTACTATCCGTAATGATCCCTGCCGCCAACATTTTGGCAACCTCGTCCTCCAGGGCTTGTTTCTTGGAGTCCATTAGCCTACGGTATGGTATCCTAAAGGGGGCGTTGTCACCGACATCGATATGGTGTTGTACGACATCTGTCCACCCCAGTTTAGCATCCGGTTTCGCGAATATATCGCAAAATTCGAAGAGGAACTCTGCGATTCTCTTTTTATCTTCCGCGTGCTCCAAATGCGTGGCCTCCGCCATGGATAATATGAAGTCAGGAATTTGCGGCAGGCCCGCAAATTGCGTTCTGTCAACAGGAAAAACCGGTTCTGGGGATCCTCCAAATCCCTCCACGCCGCGTTCTCTTTTGAGTAAGTCGAACACCATGGCGGCCGTAGGACTATTGATGGATCCATGTGATCTGGCCTCAGAGGCGTTGCCAATGACCTGGCCTCGCCGCAAATGGACACAATCGTCTGTAGTGTTACACAGCGGTAACACAGCACCGTCTGCGCCACAAATTAACGAGGGAGCCGCTGTGACTCCCATACAACTGAGTACTTCAGGGTCGGGGTCAATTAAGCACTGACCCTTCCCTTCTATATGTCTGGTTGAAATTAATGCCGCCACCGTTTGGTGCGCATTTAATGTAACATCTTCTGCCAGGCACGCAAGACCGCAGTCTGTTCGTAGCTGACAGTGTGTGACCAAGATATAAGGTTGCAGAATTTCCGGCAGCCCATTATGGGGTGAAAGACTGGCTTCATAAAATGACATCCAATCGCTCCCCAGAATATGTCCACTATCAACACGGATGAGTAAAATATCTGATTGGCGATACCCAGCGGGATATCCGTACAACCAAATTGTGGGATTACTAGTCCAGTCACACTTAAAGGCCTCACGTCGGAGACCAAATTACGCGTATTCAGGTTGAGATTATCAAAGAATCCTTTTCCTATCACGGACATGGCCGCTCCGGTATCAATAAGGAAGAATCCATTGGATTCTCTAATGTTGATGGGGACATACCATCTTTTCCCATTCAGTGGGAAAATGTTCATGGCGAACTGGTCTCTTTCATCCACGTTGTGTAGGTTTAGTCCAGTTCTCTCTAAAATATAGTCCATACACGGATCAGACTCAGGGCTACGCGCATTTTGCGCGCACATTGATCGCATTCCAGCCAAGAAAACCTGGCGGACGCCGATAGTACATGTAGACACACTGTGCACATTGCACGAATCTGATGGGAGATTGTGCGCAAGGGGTTTAGCACAACTCTCAACAGATGCGCTGGGAAGATTTCCCCGTACAATAATAGCTGACAACACTTCCGGCGTTGCAGCTGGTACTAATTTAAAAAATCAGTATCGGCTAAAAACTCGGGAGATCCCGATTCATGCTGTACGGCAGCAACAGCGCTATGGTTAGGCGCGAATTGCTTGCCTGTGGGCGCAATTTGCTTGCTCCCATGCACGTTGTTAGTGACAGGGCGCGCGATTCGCGTATTATCGCGCGCACTATTTTTGCCGCTGGCTGCCTGTACCCGGCCAATAGTTCTGGTACATGGCGCGAATTATCGCACCCGTTACGGACTCCATCCACCATAGCCTGCTCTAAGGAACGAGGCTGTGACAAAGGACACTCATACGCCATGTGACCAAAGTCCCGGCATCTAAAACATTCAATCCTCCCGGAATTTCGAGAGCGATTCGGGCGGTTCGGTTGAAACGCCCTTTGCGATCTACCCTGCAAATCAGGGTTAAAGTGTGGACGCCTATTTGGCCATTCACGCTTGTTAGCGTTACCCTGTTGGGTATTCTGTGAAGGGTGCCCGTTATAGGCGCAAAGTCCTGTATCCACTGTATCATATGGATTGTCGTACGGCAAGTCTGCCACGGCGGAAGTAATTTCCGCCACCGTGCAGTTACGTGGGGTCATACGCGCTTTTGCCGCGTGATCCCTTAACATTTGATAAATATCCTCCATGGTGTGTCTCCCCGGGGACCATTGCTTCAAGATCATGTCGCGTTCCTCCCGGTCGCGCAACCCATGAATGAACACTGCCA
>JASIRB010003753.1:0-13503 GCA_030323885.1 Branchipolynoe longqiensis
TCATTTGACCTTTTTGACTGGAATGATGACGTCACTGTTCAGGTTCTACCCATTGCATGTTTGCAGGATTTTAGGTTGAACTGATTTGACCTTTTTGACTGGAATGATGACGTTGACGTGGGTGACCATCAATCCAATGGTGACTGCGTGACAGGCAGGCAGGCAGGCAGACCTAGGTGATGGCAGGCAGGCAGGCAGACCTAGGTGAAGGCAGGCAGGCAGACCTAGGTGATGGCAGGCAGTGATGGCAGGCAGGCAGGCAGACCTAGGTGATGGCAGGCAGGCACCAGACCTAGGTGATGGCAGGCAGGCAGGCAGGCCTAGGTGATGGCAGGCAGGTAGACCTAGGTGATGGCAGGCAGGCAGACCTAGGGTGCCATGGCTGGGTGACTGGGTGACATGGTGACGTGGGTGACCATCAATCCAATGGTGACTGCGGTGAGGCGCAGGCAGGCAGGCAGACCTAGGTGATGGCAGGCGGCAGACCTAGGTGAAGGCAGGCAGGCAGGCAGACCTAGGTGATAGTGGCAGGCAGGCAAGGCAGACCTAGGTGATGGCAGGCAGGCAAGCAGACCTAGGCGACATGGCAGGCAAGCAGGCAGGCAGACCTAGGTGATGGCAGGCAGGCAGACCTAGGTGATGGCAGGCAGGCAGGCAGACCTAGGTGATCAGGCAGGCAGGCAGGCAGACCTAGGTGATGGCAGGCAGGCAGGCAGACCTAGGTGATGGCAGGCAGGCAGGCAGACCTAGGTGATGGCACACAGGCAGACCTAGGTGATGGCAGGCAGGCAGGCAGACCTGGTTCCTGACGAGCACGGGCGAGGGAGGTAGGGGTGGAGCGGCAGATGAGGCGCACCGAGCCTCCCCGGAGACGCCCCCCCTTCCACCCGCACCAAGGCGTGGGCGGGGAGTGTCGGGGGCCTGCGTCCGCGCAGGAGGGCCCCGGCGTGGCCAGGGCGGTCGTCCGGGAGCACTTGCCTTGTCCTGGCATGTTTGGGGCGGCCTGAGGAGTTGCAGCGGTCCGAGGTGGAGTCCGGTGAGGTGAGGTCCAAAGCAGGAAAAGAGGGCAGATAGCTAGACGGCGGCAGGAGGGCGAGTGCCTGAGGGAGGCCGGCGGGCAGCCTTATAAGGGAAGAGGGGGGGCGGGCGACAGCAGGTGAGTTGTGAAAGCTGCCGGCCCGGGGGAGGGCGAGGAGGGTGAGCAGCGGGCGTCGGGTGAGGCGCGAATGCTGCGCGACACGGGGGCGGGGGAGGGTCTCTTCCTCTCCTCGCATCAAACGAATAATGCTCGCATTACGACCAACCTCCATAGGGGTGGTGGGTAGGGGGGGGGGGGGGGGCTGCTAGCCATGGGTGGAGAAGGTCACCATTTTGTAGTAGTCTGTACATGAGCTCCACTACCATGCGGTGGCGGCAGACACCACACTGCACACCTATACAGTTACATTGAACTGCGCTAGGTGGCAGCACGTGAGCCACCAGGCAGGGCCAAGACTGGGCTGCCCTCTACTGAGTGTGGCCAGCACACACCCCACCCGCCTATAGAGGCGATGTGGGACCCAGCGAGTCAGGGGCCAGGTCACTTGATTGTTGATGCCGTGAAGAGCAGATAGGTTTATCAATAAACCAGTTGAAGCATACTGGCTCTGGATCTTGGCGTTCTTCAGTGTGCGTGTGACAGGTAGTGCAAGACTGTGGAACGGCTGACATAGGGCCTACCACAATATTATATAAACCATGTAAAAAGAATTGTGTAAATACCTATATACCTGGAACACTTGCGGTCGGAAGACCGGTGCTAAAACACTGACAAAAGATTTACCCACCCCCCCCAAAAGACAAAGACAATTAAATAAATAATAAACTATACATATTGCAACTATGTCTTAATATCAGTTACTATCAAATCCTGGCATACTGTTGAAGTACATGCATATCGGATTTCAGTGAAATAATGAAGCAATACATTCAAGTAAAAATAGTAAATTTTATTTTGTTCAGTGAGAGGATGGATTAGAACCACAAATCCAACAGCACGTGGGATTATAAGAACGACTGACTATACGACGTGCAGTGGCCCTTTCAATTCAATAGAAGACGGAGCTTGTGAAGAACAAAGCCAGGGTTATTTCCTCAATCCCTCTTAATGGGGAGGGGGGTAGATAAAAACAAGGGGGGGGGGAGGGGAGTCACATATAAACAGTGAAAGTTAGCTTCATTGAAGGAAAGTCACAGCATGATGTATATCACAAAAGGCTGTCCTCTAGAGAGATTCTATAATCGAGGCACCCAAATGTGCAGTAAGGCTGCATAGTCCAATGAAAACATCAAATTTTCAAAATGAAGAAAATTATCTAGATTTTATTCTACATATCTAACGTAGATACTGATGCACTTATTAAACATTTGTTGCCACACAGAAGGGAACACATAATTCAATTTATTAGAAGTGTTTACTCTTGGCGCCTATGGTGTCGGAGTTTTGGCGTGCTTGCCAAAATTAATTTTGTGCGTTTGTACTTCAAATGTCTCAAAAGTTAGCCATTTAAAATAAAAAGTTTCTTCAAACTAAAGTAAGATAGATGATAACATTCAAATCAATATATTTCTCTCAGAAAAATGACAGAAACTCAAAACCATGGACTATGCAACTTTAAGCACCCCATGTTGCCAATACGTTCAGCACTTTGCATGTAACCAGAAAACCAACTACAAGTCCTCTACCAATAACATTTCCCTCGCCTTTTCTCTTTCCTTCCCTTATCTTTTCTACATTACTTACTTTAAAGCTGCATTGTCCGATGAAAACATAAAATTTTCAAAACCAAAACAATTATCTAGATTTGATTCTAGATATCTAACTTAGATACTGATGCACTTATTAAGCATTTGTCTCTGTGTAGAAGGCAATACTGAGTCAATTTAACAGAACCTGTTACTGCAGAAGTCTATGGTGTCAGAGTTTTAGCAAGCTTGCCAAAACTAATTTTCCATGTTTGCACTCAAAATATCTCAAAAGTTTACCATTTAAAATAAAAGTAACTTTGAACTAATGTAAAGTAGACACTAGTGATCGATCTAATATATTTATCTCAGAAAAAATACAGAAGTTCAAAACCATCAGACTATGCAACTTTAAGTAAATGTACAGGGACTCCCTTTGTTAACCAGATCCCTAATATGGGCATTCCGAATTCTGCTGGTCCCTCAGGAAGAACTGAAGCTGTGACCCAGCATGCCGCATCACAACTTCAGCTTAAATGGCGGAAGGTGGCGAATATACTCACAAAGTGGTATTTTATCTAACGTAAAATATTGACTACCACAATTTTACTGCGATCTCCATTAGTATGTTAAAAACTCTACCAAGTATAGGTATCAGGAGGGATGTGGTTATAGATGCAAAGTAAGCTTAAACAATAGGGGCTATAGTGAAGGATAGGCTGGGAGGGGCACCAACCCTGACTTTGTGTGTGTAAGCTGGAGCTGTGACCCGACATGCTGGGTCACAGCTTCAGTCCTTTGTGAGGGACCAGCGAAACTCAGAATACCTGGAATAAGAGACTAATCCATCGACCCAATTAATCCGCGTTTTGTTCACCGATGTCAGAAGACCACCACATCACACCTAATTTCTGTTATAGTCAGATAAATAGATTTGTGGGTAAAATTGAGGAAGAAATCTCATCCCAAGTCTACTAGCGCGTGTAATCCTTCTCTCCTAAGGTGATTGTAATTCTTCATGAAGTTCTTTTAAAAGTTTACTGTCAATTGCTATAGATTTAACCACTTCCAAATTGCAGAGATAATCTTTGCTGTAATTTTACACAAATCTAACCATTTCAGAATTTCATATACATTTCAATGTAGACATGTAAATGTGATTAATAAGACCTTACAGAATAGATGCCACTGTGAATATAGTGTCTCTGATACTGTAGTGGTCTGCACTGACCTCTCAGGCAAGTAACGACATAGACAGGGAGGTGTGGGTAGTGTGGTGATATCAGGGAGCCTAGGTGGTGTAATGGTTAGCACACTAGCCCAGAATGCAAAGAGATGTGGGTTCCAGTCCCGCTCTAGGTGCAATATTTCCCATTTTCATCACCCCCATGACACTGGTTGCCGTGACCATGATCCTGTACAAGCTATGCGCTGTACGGTTGTTGAACCTACCCTGTGTATGTCTGTATTAGTGCATTGCCTGTATGTATGTAATTGAAAGCATTACAATTCCAGGGGGATGAGTGTAGTGGTCTGCACTGACCTCTCAGGCAAGTAACCACATAGACAGGGAGGTGTGGGTAGTGTGTTGATATCAGGGAGCCTAGGTGGTGTAATGGTTAGCACCCTGGCCCGGAATGCAAAGAGATGTGGGTTCGAGTCCCGCTCTAGGCGCAATATTTACCATTTTCATCACCCCCATGACAATACCTTGTATTCCCCACTACTGACGGACGAGGCTTGACTTTGGTGACCGGACAAGAAGTGGTGTGCTGTCTCCAGCATGATATGGGATGCATTGCATGGATATCACAAACAATACTTGGCAAAATAAACATCATGCAATAAAATAAACATCATGCAATAAAGTGGCGCCCTATATTGATCGCCGGATGTGGTATTAACTCAGTGAGTCTATGGAAATATCATTCTGTAAATGCTTATCAAAGTTCTTCACTACGATATGGCTTCGATAGTAGATAAAATATTCACCCTGTACTGTTCTGTACAGTAAGGGTGAAGAACAACGCATTAGAAAAAATGGCGAACGGCTGGGTAAATGAAATGAGCAGATTTTAAGAAGCAAAATATATTCTTCACATATATCTTATTTACCCACTATATTTGATTTGACAAATATAATAAAACGTGTAGCTTAGTGGACTTTTAAAGTCAAATTGACAGCATTCTGTAGTCGCCATCTTGTCCTTTGGCATTCTCTCCCATTTCACCAACGATGTGCCAATATAGGTGGTAATTAGATACTGGAACTAGGAATTCAACTTCCTATTCCATACTGAAGCAGTTTTCGCTCGTATTTAAAAGATGTTGTCATTCACCCTACTCTGGGTAGCGATGAATATTTTATCTACTTCGATAGATTTCAGTCAGTGGATGGGAGTTGTCCGGTGTCGCAGTTTGAGCACCCTGCCACTTTCAGCTGACTGCATACACTCAAACTCAAGGCATTGTCAATGGTCGTGAGCAATCTTCATACAGAAAATACAGAAGGAGTGAAATATCTCTAAAACCACACCACCTATTAACAAATCGCTTAGTACACATATAGAAAACATCTTTACCAAAAAGATTATATTAAATTTATAAGTTTAGGGTTCTTGATTTCTATATATTTTGAATAAAACTAATGTTTTGCACTCCGTGTACCATCAAACTCAAGGCATTGTCAATGGTCGTGAGCAATCTTCATACAGAAAATACAGGAAAAGTGAAATATCTCTAAAAGCACACCACCTAGAAACAAATCGCTTGGTACAGATATAGAAAACAGCTTTACCAAAAACATTATATTAAATTCATAAGGTTAGTGACGATGCTGTTAGATTTTGACGCATGCGCATGAAACTGACAGTCAGCTGAAACTGGCAGGGTGTTCAAACTGCGACACCGGACACACTCGTTCCAGTGATACCACTGTTTTCAGCGTGCAGTATGCTTGGTGAACGAGTTAGAGAGTGGCGCGAGTAGGAAAGCTACCCACGTGACCTCATCGCTGATTGAGTGACCAACATACATCTTCTGACCAACGCTCCCATTGTCTGCTCGATGGACCGTGACGGCGAAGCTTCACCCGATCTGTTGGTACGGTACATCCGGGTCCACAAGGTAGCGTTCCCGGAAGTCGCGCCGATATGCGCGTGCAAACAGGAAGAGTGCGAAGCCCCACTTCCACGTCATGAAGCACCAGAGAGAGGTCAGGTAGAAGCCGTGACCACCGGGGCTTAGGGCTGCGAAAGAAAGAAAAACAAGGGGTAAAAACCCTAGATAATTGTCCATGTTGCCGGAAACATGCATAATTCACAAACCCTGACTACGGGCCTGATATGAGCAGCACCATAGATACCGTTCCTAGCGCGCGTTGCTATGTACAAAAGTAACTTCCGGTAGTAGATTCAAGGCTTGTCCAGTTCTTACCTGGCCACCGTCGTCGACGGATCGCTGAGCAAAGTTACAAGTTTCACCAACCCTCCCACCCATCTCCTGGGGCTATTGTTAGGCTGAGAGATTATGGCTCCTATCCCCTTGTTATAAAAGTGCTGAATGAAATGAGTGGCGAATGTGTGTGCGTGTGCCAGATGTGAGCTGAACGTGTGACCGTGATCTGCCCGAGCTGCTGCCTCATGTCTTCTGTCAAGTTGCCTCAAGTGAAACAATAGATTATCTGATAATCTGTAACATAATGCATCATATGTCATATGATAGTATCGTCATTGGCGCGACCTGCATATAAGTAATGAAATGATATATTATTAATGGCTATATAATAGATGACCTGCATATAAGTAATGACACGACTAATTTATATCTAATAGATGACCTGCATATAAGTAAAGAACATAAAGAAGTGATAAAGACACAGGTTGTACTACCTGCTGATGATAGAATAAATTAGCTAATAGGCCAATTGTACTATTGGAAATAGCTAATATATAACATGTTCCCAAAGGTGTAGACAACAAGGCTGCTGTAAAATTTATTATGCCTGAGTAATAAATTTATTAGCCCATAAAATGAATTATCTGTGTCTGGTTTTGAATTATAATAAATCAAACACTACTTATGAGGATTGTTAAATCGCCCTTTCTACACATCCAGAGGGAAAGTAATTATTGGTAACCCAAAGTCTATCCAATTGTAGAACTAACAAACTCACAGAGGGTTGGGCGATGTGGGAGAATGCCTACAAACATAGAAAGAATGCATGCAGTAGATAGCTACACTACAACCAGAAGTAATTTTTTTTTAAAAGGGGAAATCACAAGACTATTACTATCTAGCAGCGAAACCGTCATGGGCAGCATAAATACACCCATCACCCAAAATAAATTATTATAATAATACCATCATACATAAGAAACCAATAAAAGCTGCAGTGTACAATCAGTTCAAAGGGCAGCTTGACAGGGTGTGAACAGCAATACGAGATGAATATCAGATTTCAGGATACGCCCAGCTAACACCAGCAGATTAAAGTTTGTTGCTGCATGTGACAAAACTGAACAGCGCATCCTCACCACATGTAGTGGGGCCCTGATGGTGGAGGCTCCGACTTGGTCTGAGCATGCTGCTCAAAAACTAATCTAACATTTGAAATCACCAGAATATAACTTTCAGGGTGAAACATAATATCTGTGTACACATGCAATAAAAACAAACAAACAAACATACCCAAAGACTTGGGTGTACATGGTTGTAGGCACCATAATATTCCTTTCAGATAAGCCTCCTCAGCTTGTGGCTTCGATCCATTTAAGATAAATCAAAATTGTCAGGCAACTATATTTTCATAATTGTTATTGACATTTGGCCCCATACCACACATTTCAAAGTTGCATGGTCCGATGGCGTTTGAATTTTTGTCTTATTTTTTAGATAAATATATCAAATTGATTGGTATGAGCTACTAATCATTAGTCCAGAGTCATTTTGATGACGTTAAGCCCAAAACCCAGTGCATTTGCGATGGATCCAGTCCAAACGATAACGCATTACCAGAACAGTTGCTGCCATCATAGCATTAAACCTGGAGATCTATGATTTGCAGGGATCCCGTCAAGCCATTAATGCTAAGGTCCGGGTGGATCGTAGAATATGGCTGCTGCCATCATAGTATTAAACGCAGAACCCAGCGCATTTGCGATGGATCCCATCCAAATGATAATGCATAGGCACAACCAGAACGGCTGCTGCCATCATAGCATTTAAACCGGAAACCTGTGTATTTGCATCGGATCTCATCAAACTATTAATGCTCAGTCCCGGCTGATGTGGCCAGCATGGAATG
This sequence comes from Branchipolynoe longqiensis, assembly GCA_030323885.1. Lineage (NCBI taxonomy): Eukaryota > Metazoa > Annelida > Polychaeta > Phyllodocida > Polynoidae > Branchipolynoe > Branchipolynoe longqiensis. The sequence goes on from JASIRB010003753.1 coordinate 8,030, forward strand.
GCTGCTGCATTAGCTAATACAACAGATCTGAAAGTCAACGACTTTCAAATGCATATATCTCACTCCATATGGTTCACTCCTTTTTACATTCAATACCAAAAAAACGTTTTCCTTTTATGTACAGTGTAACTGACAAATATCAAACAGATGCGCGCAAAACACAAATGCGTGCGCATCCTCACATACATTTAGACCGCCAAGGATATGCGTACTGCTTGCATTTCTCATGTACATATTATTGCTCTGTTATTATTTACTGTTATGTCATCCATGTCTCATCCTGCCTCATACCATACATAGCCCCGATGGCAGATGCAATTTTAATTGACAAATGTAAAAATTTCAAAATGTAAATTACCCAAATTGATTAATTCTATTTATAGAATTGACTGAACAGCATTGAATATCCAACATGGAGCAGAGGGGCAACATCCACCTCATTTCCCCTTCCACTCTATGGCCCTGCACAGTAGGCCTACTTGGTCAGGGGAGGCTAATGAGGTCACACGATTGGCCTAATTGGTTAATGGCCTCCCTGCATAATGGGTGTTTCAAAGTGAGTGTCCAAAGGGGTGAGGTTATAAATTCACGGGTTATTCTGTGTATGCTGTCCCAAATCATTAGCTAATGCACCAGTATCTAAGTTGGATATATAGCATCAAATGTAAGTAGTTGTTTCAATTTTGACAAATTTATATTTCATCGGACCATGCAACTTTAAGTGCTTTCCAGTACTTCATCTTTTAAATGATCATTTTAAGTATTTTGTAGGTTTATAAGGACCAGTACGAACCATCATAAATAAAGAAACCATGAATAAAATAAAGAAAAACTGACCATCAATCGAATTGCTACTCCGAGTCTAAATCTAGACTTTTCAAGTTCCAGATCTAAACCATACAACTGTCAAGTGTCTTGGGCAGAATTTGTTATGCAGTTACGCATTTAATAAAGTGGCATTTAATTGAAATTCCTGCCTTTCTGAGAGAAAAAAGGTGCTACTATATTAGGTTTTTCTATTCTATTTCCCTGTAGTTTTTGTACTGACATCTATGAATTTCTGTTATGCTATCCAATGCATATATTAGTTCTAATTAGTCCTGAGGTTCGAGTCTTTACATTAGTTCTTGCCACTGCCGTCAGATGGCGGGTCGGTGGTGGAAATATATACAGGTCTACATTCTCTTATCCGAAATTCTGAAATCCAGTGTTTTTGTAATTCCAGTGCGTGAGTGACAGTATTCGTGCCACTGGTAGGGCGGTTGGGGGTGCCACCTGTCCAAACAGTGAAAATGGGTTACCCATAAAGTAGCACACAACATAAGGGTGACAAATATAGGGAATCTTCCTTTATGCGCCTTTATACTGGCATAATTCTTATACATCACATAAATAAACTGTAATATTTGCAGTCTTTATTTATCCTACTTAGTGGGAATATTCATATTTCTCAAGGAAAAAACATTAATGTGTTTTACTATGGTTCATTTGAAGCTTCATATGCTTAAGTTTTACCAAATGTTTTTGTTCGAAATAAAATGCACAAAAGTATTTTTGGTAAATAATTATCCTATTATTTCATTTTTCAGCATATTACTCTATAAATAAACTAATAGTATTTGTAGTCCTTATTTATCCCACAACGTGTGAATATTCATAAGTTTTTACTGCTTCATTGCAACCTATATTCTTACATCCGAAAAAGTCTGAATTCCAAAACGCAACTGGCCCCATGGATTTTGGATAAGGGGCATGTGGACCTGTATTAGGAACAAAACAAAATTGGTGATCGTCCCCACTCGTGCCTGAAAAATCCCTGCCCCTGATTTTAAATTTCCTTTTCCCTTTCTTAACTGTTAAAAATGTGTCGGGCTAGCAGCAGTTCAACTTTAAAATTCTAAATGAGAATACAGTGTTCATTGCTTTAAACTGAAAACATTGTGATGTGTACATGAATGACATGTACCCCTTTTATCAGTCTAGGGTGGTCCAATATATATATTTAGTTAAATACTGGGGAAAAAATAAAAAGATAAATTAAAACCACCCACCCGACCCTGATTAGTGTAATCAAAAGGAACAGAACCAACTTTTTCATTTTATTTGGCCTTACCTTGATGTTCGAGAATAGCGATCGTGAGGTAGGCGGTCAGCCCACAGATGCCAGCCAGTTGTATGAAGCACCCGAGGATCATGACTGGTTTCAGACGGTGTGCCCACAGCTTGAAGGCCGACACAGAGTCCCTCCTGTACCAGAGGTGCAGCGCCAAAGTAATGGCAGCGGCCACACCTGGAATCAGACACACACATGTTTACCATGTTTACATACAAAAGATATCTGTGCAAAATAAGGCTAGGAACCAACAACTAAGCTGCACCGCAAAGGGGCAGGTGATATGTCACGGCCCACCAGCGAGACGCCCAATGGAAGGTAACCATGCCAAAAGCAGCCAGATAGCACACCACACAGCTACGTACAAGCCTATGATATGTAAATAGGAGTAGGCTAGTCTAGTAATAAGAGTAGAAAAAATAAAGCACATATATGCCAAGAAAATCCAAAAGAATTAACATAGACTACTAACCAGACCAACCAACTATCTATCTGCTACTGAAATACAGGCAATCAAATACCTTATCAGCAGCTACTGTGTGATAAGATAACACCAACACTACAGCTGGCCAGCATTGAAAACAAGCCTGAATACCCAGGCTTATATGCTATGGACAGTATAAATACAGCCTCAATAAAAAAAAAAAATTTAAAACAACCTAGGTACTCCCCGCAGCACTATCTCCAGGTAAGGGATGCTAAACAACTAGATAAAAGAATCACCACATACTTGCAGTAGGGGGTGAAAAAGTAGCGAAAGACTGGGTAAATGAAATGACCATATCAATTCTTAATTTAAGAAGCAACATATTTTCTTCTCATACCTCTTTATATTTATCTGCTATGTTTGATTTGAAAAATACAATAAAACATGTAGTTTAATGGACTTTAAAAGTGAAATCGACAGCATTCTGTGGTCGCGATCTTGTCTTTTTGTATTCTCTCCCATTTCACTAACTCTGTGCCAATATAAGTAGCCATTAGATACTGGAACCAGGAATTCCACTTCCTGTTCCACACAAAAGCAATTTCGCCCGTATTTAGACTACGTTGTCATTCACCCCTCTGCTTCTAGTACAGTGTGAAACTTTTATTTACTAAAGGCTTGGGTTATGGATATAACCACATGGATTGTGCAATCTGATAAGCTAAATATAATGGTTCCAATGTGTTTGATTATCATAACCCGCTATTTTCGGAGTGACAAATTTATATAGAATCATGTTGAATAATACACTGGTGATAGACGTGGTGGTGGTGGTGGTGGTGGTGACTGCCATCTTTTTCAATTTTGCATTCTCTCCCATGTCATCAACTCTACTTCAATATAGATAAACCAGAACAATTATCTAGATTCGGTTCGACATATCTAACTTAGATACTGATGCACTTATTAAGCATTTGTTGCTGCATAGAACAGAACGCTAAGTAAATTTAATAGCATATGTTACTGCATACGCTTATGGTGTCAGAGTTTTGGCATGCTTGCCAAAATTAATTTGGCATGTTTGTAGTTTAAATATCTCGAAAGTTAGCCATTTAATATAAGACTTACTTCAATCTAAACTAAGCCATATATTATAACAATCAACCTAACAAATTCATCTCAGAAGATTGCAGAAACTCAAAAGCATGGGACTGTGCAACTCTAAGTTTCTGTCACTTTCTGAGATAAATATATTATGTTAATTTTCTAATCTTGCATACTGTAGTTTGAATTATTACGGTCTTTCGGTCGTGATAGCCGAGCTTGGAATCGATCAATATCTCGGGCAAAGGAGTTGGGGACCATTGTTATGTAATAGTGATGCAATGTGTGCCCACTCGCTGTGTGACATGGAAATAACTATGTGTAAATGTTATGACGGAGAGTGACCGGGATTGCGGTATGATGTTCGGATATTAAGATATGGTTACTAATTACAGGAATGTTCCCTCCATGCACCAGGAAGAGTGCAAATGGAGCGGGACATGTATTATTGCTTAATGTAACTGTATGACGACTACTTGTTACCACGGGACCACTGGGTAAGCACACCCAGCCATTCTGCATACATTATGGACACCACCTGACCTGGGTTTGAGTGACAGGTGCCCCCTCTTGGGCACCACCCCTCCCAGGCTGCAGAGGTGTCTTATTGGCTGGCTGTGTGAGCCCAGTCCCCCTTCAATTCCTTGCTCTTGCTGGAAAGACAGGCTTGTCACGACACTTGCTATCCGGACCGCACTCTGTCCACACCTCTCTCTATCTCCTCTCCGCCGGCCTTGCTCCTCCTTGATATGTCTGAAAAGAGTTCCAGGAGGGGGGGCCTGCCGGCATTTCACTTTCTACTCTTACTCTGTCTGTGGCTATGGCTCGCTGGTTGGTCACCATAGAGCAGATAGACACGGTGCTTTGACTCAACTCTCCTCATTTCTCTTTCCTATACTCTACCCTTTTTTCCCCCTCCCAGGCATACTCCTCCCCCTGACCAGGGCAGTCGTGTGCTTGGGTGGGGCCCTGTACCTTTACGTTTTCTCTCGCTTTGTTCTCGTTGCTGGAACCACCGCTGCACCCATATTTACCCGACCTTCCTTGAAACCCTTGCTGCTGTCGACTGGATACAAGTGCCAACTACCGCTCAACTACTGCCGGACCGAAGAGATTCGGGGCCGCCTCAATGCTTCGCCGTTACAACATTGTAAAGATGTCCCCAGCTTCTACAACACTCCGTACTGAAGTTAAGTCTTCAACCAAAGATTGGGCCGATTTATCGGAGCCTCTCTATTAATGTTGCAGTTCTGCAACCAGTAACCGCCGTAACGTTACAAACCACCCCCAAAGTCAAGGAAAGACAGGGACTCACTCTAGAGATACCAAAGGAGGCAGTTCACCTCTGAGCTGTGTGTAACACCCATAGGACTTAGGTTCAATGGGCTGTAGGCACTGATTTTGACAGCAGAAGCTATGTGGGTCTGTGCAGCAGGTTGTAAGTGAGTCAGGGTGGCAGGTCACTAGTAGGTGAACAAGAGTTGTAGCAATAAAGCTCAACCTTATCACTGTCAATCTTGCTTGACTTGTCTCCCTTTCTTTCTTATGAGTTGTGTTTTGGTATTTAGTGGGGGGTGGGGGAGAGGGGAGACTGGCAGACGCCCCTGATAGTAGTGAGTATAAGTAGAATAATTGGGAGCAGCCAAGAGAACCAGTAAATTCTTCAATGTGGTGGTGCAGTGCGCCTTTGCACCGAGACGGTGCAGTGTTTGACCTAGTCTACAATTTCTTATCCCTCAAAATACTAGCACAACTCGTGATCAACGTACAGTTTATATGTCGCCTGGAGCTGAGCTTGCGATTTTCAGGTGGTATGCAGATGGAATAAAA
>JASIRB010003899.1:0-14458 GCA_030323885.1 Branchipolynoe longqiensis
GTGGGGTGGGTGTGGCGGGGGGTGTAGTAGGTAACAGACAATACACAGGAGGCAGCAGACAGCAGACATGGTAGAGGCGAGTGGAAGAGGAGACATCGCACAGAGCTGAGTGCCGTCTTTTATAACACCTCAGCAATTAGAATCTAAAAATAAAATAAAATATAACATCGCTTCTATCCCATGGGGTTGCGAATGAGGCCTTTGGCTCTGGATGTCATTGTGCTTCTAAGTTCTATCTCTCAAACATTGTCTTCTGTGTTTATCAGGCTGACTGTACGATTGTGTTTTGGTCTCAATGGTTTGTGATTTAGTGACATCATGGATTAGGATGCTGCACCCAGTCACCTACGTCACGACCTCATTAAGTATATATATATATATATATATATATATATACATGTATATAATATATACATACTTACATATAGCACTCCCAAGTTCAGTTGTGTGCGAGTAAGATGATTAACATTGACATAATATTGCTAAAATAGTAATATATTACTAATATATTAATACCCTATTAACATGGTGTTAAGTCCACGGCTGGAATATGTGGTTGTGTAGGCAGACTATGGTGAAATCAATACAGGCAAAAAGAGAAAGGAAGAGTATAAAGAGTGAAAAGTAGAGAGAGAGCCAAGCCCTCAGGTTTATTATTTATAGTGGTACATGGATCTGGCATGGCATACCACCTGAATCAAGCCTCTCAAGCTCCACCAATTAACATCAAGCATTCCTGGGTTCCTATGGCTACAGTGCTCTGCCCATCACCATTATGTGGAGTGGCTGCTTGGCCACCAACTGACCTGAGCTGAGTGTGTGGTGAACTGTCACTATCAGAGGGGGGAGGGGGTAGTGAGTAGAGCTCCAAGCGCCCCTTACCCACTATCTCCTAGTGCCTCTTTCCCACTATCTGACTAACACACACTGACTATTGACCATGAGTAAAGTATCACCAGGAACTACATAAATACAATCATGCACCTGGTCCTATATACCCTTTTCCCCAATAGACCATTTGCATTCTCCCATCAATGCGTTTTATCGGAATATTTTACAATAGTATTGATTTCCATTGTTGGTTGTATCTGCTGGGTACAGTAATTACACGCGCAGGTGGCGCCGCCGTGTCAGAACAAGGAACTAGTGTAGATAGAGGGAGGGTTACACATCTCATAGCAGTGACTACATGTGAGAGAAATAGCATGAAACAGTTCCTTAGATTATATTCACATTATCCGTTATACATGTATAACACTCGTATTTCTGCTACATACATGCACATCATGTATAGCTACAGACCGATATATAGTATAAAAATACACTGTGTGCCGTAATGATGTACAAGTATGTTCTCGGAATATGTGAAGAGATTTTGTGTGGAGCATGCAGCGATAACAACTCAATACTCTATAGCCGTGTTCACATGGGAAAAGTTTACGCCGCTTTATACAAGGCGGAAATATGAACCGAACTAGTGTCGCGTCCACACGGGCAGTACTTGGGCCGGAAATCGATATCAGCGCATGAGCAAGTCCATACTAACCAGCGCCAGTTTCGGTTAGTTGACGTCGGCACGAGAGAGTGTGGGTTCGACCTAGATATGTATGGACTGAATCGTATTGGTTTGGAACGGTCAAAACTTCTGCTGGGCAGTGAAAACCTTAAAATAAATCATGAAAAAAATTGATGTGCACCTCTAGCAGGTTCATAGACCAAATTATATTATATAGTGTGACGTCCTTAATCCGCCTCAAGTAAGTCGGTTGCGTTCACACGGGCGATATAAGTCTAATCATAAAATTCGGTTCATATAAACCACCTACCCAAGTGGTTTATAAAATCCGAATAATATGAATCGAATCAGCCCTAATCCAACTTAGCCTCGCGTTCACATGCGAAATGTAACCCAAACTATACAAGTAGATTTGTATGATTCGATTTAACTGCCCCCTGTGAACACGGCTTAAGTGTCAGCTGCCACTGGAGGCAAGGCTGGTGTTGGAAATCGTCTATTATTTGTACATCTGTTCATTTATTATAACTGTATTAAACAGTAAAACAAACACAATCTACTACAAACACTACCTCACGGCGCACTCTTGTGAATATTTTGTAAGGCGCCTCCCCACTACGACAGTTAGGGAAGTGGAACTCTCCTGTCACTGAGGTATAGAAGAGCTAACGATAGCTGACGACAACAAGGTGGTGCCACCAAGCGGCGCTAACTAGAAGCTCTACTTATTTGACGTCATAGCGAGGCTTTTAAAAAGATGACGTCACAAAAACTGCTCTCGCTGATGCATTGGTACATTGTGGACATGCCGAGACAGAAATTAACCAGGGATGGTGGAAGCCTGAAGGTTAAAAAAGGTATTGTGTATGTGTGTGTGATGACTGGAGAAACTAGGCATGTGAAGTAAACCAACAATGGCCATGCCCAGATATGGACATTGTCAACACAGCAACGAGCATGCATGCCTAAAGCTGAGATTCCTTCCACGCGGTATGCGGCATGCAGCATGCGGCATGCGGTATGCGAATGGGAAGATTCCTTCTACACGGTATGCGGCATGCGGCAGACGGCACATGACTGGCTATATTTAAAAAATAAAAATAAACAAGTATACTCCATACTGCACTGTATATGGCCTAATACGGCATGTATATCCATGTACCTCTTGGTACTGCACATGGAGGTTCCTACCTTTATAATTACCAAATTATAGATAAGTATTCATATTTTTGTAGCTCTGGTAGCATTTTTACCAACCCGAACCCCCACCACAACCACTACCATATGTTTCCACTCAGCAGCCTTGACAACCCCCCTCCCTGACCCTTGTCCCGGCTGTCCGTAATTATCAGTCGCCTCCTCCAGCCTTATATCAATGGACAAATGCGACTGATGCTTTTCTATTCGCACCCCGTGTCGCATGCCGCATGCCGGACCGATCGCTACAGGGACCGATCGAGTTGTCGCATTCGCATTCGCATTCGCATTCGCATACTGCGTGTAAGGGTTGCAGCCCTTTTGACTTCAAGGCGTTTCGATTTTTTGCCGCATTCGCATTCGCATGCGCATAACGCATACCGCGTGTAAGGAATCCTAGCTTTATGCCTCAGAGCAAACCGACTGCACCAGCACCATGCGTGTGTTTGTTTATGTGTGTGTTTATGTGTGTTTGTGTGCTTATGTGTGTTTGTGTGTGTGTTTATGTGTGAATGTGTGTTCATGTGTATTTGTGTGTGTTCATGTGTATTTGTGTGTGTTCATGTGTATTTGTGTGTGTTTATGTGTGTTTGTCTGCATATGTCTATGCACGTGTTTGTGTGTGGGTGTTTGTGGGTGTTTATGTGTGTATGTGTGTGCGTTTGTGGGTGCATATGTGGGTGTTTATGTGTGTGTGTTTGTGTGTGTTGAGGTGTTTGTACATGTGTGTTCATGTGTATTTGTGTGTGTTTCTGTGCATGTTTGTATGTGTGTGTTTATGTGTGTTTATGTGTATTTGTGTGTGTTAATGTGTTTGTATGTGTATGTTCATCTGTGTTTATGTGTGTTTGTCTGCATGTGTATATGCGCATGTTTATGTGTGTGTTTATGTGTGTGCTTGTATGTATGTTTGTGTGTGTTAATGTTTTTGTGTATGTGTGTTCATGTGTATTTGTGTGTTTGTGTGCGCGTGCATGTTTGTTTGTTTGGAGAGCCATGAAGTGAGGAGTAGGCGCACCTCACCTCCTGTCACATCTCACAGTGATGTGCAGGCTGAGCTGCTCCTTGAGCCAACAGAGAACTGCTTTCCGCTCTGCTGCACACACGGCTGACATAGCGATGCCGACACGACCGTTAGCGTCCGGTTTATGTCGTAACGAAGTCCGTATTGATTACAATAACGAGAGTCTACATGCTTAATCATTAACTGCAAGCCGGCCCGGGCACACCGACGCACTGGTCGGGCTTCTAGGTTAGTTTTTAGAATTGTTTTTACTCATCACCCCCCTTCTGCACAGAAGCTTGTTTACTGTGGAAACACACAGTGCAAATGTGCATGCACTGTGATATAAAATAATGAATCCAGCATATATATGTGTGTGTATATATCTGGGTGTATATATACATGTTATCTGTGTATATATGTGTGTGTATATGTGTGTAAATATGTGTATATATTTATATGTATGTATATATGTGTGTATGTATGTGTGTATATGTGTGTATATATGTGTATATATTTATGTGTATGTGTATATATATGTGTATATATGTGTGTATATGTGTGTATATATGAGTATATACATGTGTGTATATATGTCTGTATATGTGTATATATGTGTGAATATATGTGTGTATATATGTATATGTGTATATATATATGCATGCATATATGTATATATATGCACAGTGATATAAAATAACGAAGCCAGCATATATATATGTGTGTATATATTTGTGTGTATATATATGTTATGTGTGTATGTATATGTGTGTATATGTGTGTATATGTGTGTATATATGTGTGTATATATGTGTGTATATATGTGTACGAATGTGTGTATGAATGTGTGTATGTATGTGTGTATATATATGTGTGTATATATGTATATATATGTGTATATATATATGTGTGTATATGTGTATATATGTGTGTATATATGTGTGTATATATGTGTGTACATATGTGTGTGTATATCTGTGTATATATGTGTATATATTACATATATGTGTGTATAAATCTGTGTACATCTAAACAAAGGAAGAAAGCGTACTTGCGAAGGGATGGACAATCTTTATTGCTGTCTTGGCTAGTAATTATATGCTTAACGGATAAAGTTTGAAATCTGGGCCAACAATGGCAGTCCGGTGGCCAAAGCCGCTGTTTGGCACCATTCTAGGGCAGGCCCGGGCTCACAGGCACCGGCCAGCGATTGGACAATATCAAAATACAAATATAAAGCCCTATACCCACCTAAATATTATTATTAGAAACATGTTAATTCCGACCTTTATATACGTGTAATGTATTATACTCCTTGTATATATGTGTGTGTATATGTGTATATATACGCGTGGTTATGTATATACATATATATAGGCTATATGTGCTTCCCGGTGAAGAAGGCTTATAATTGATGGGCACAGCCTCACATCTGCAGAGTCGTTTGAACTGATGCTCCATACCTCATACCAGCTACAGCCAGTACAGTGCTGGTAGTGATTGTAGTGCTGCTGGTAGTGCCGCTGGTAGTGCTGCTGGTAGTGCCGCTGGTAGTGCTGCTGGTAGTGCCGCTGGTAGTGCTGCTGGTAGTGCCGCTGGTAGTGCTTGTAGTGCTGGTAGTGTTGCTGGTAGTGCTGCTGGTAGTGCTGCTGGTAGTGCTGCTGGTAGTGCCGCTGGTAGTGCTTGTAGTGCTGGTAGTGTTGCTGGTAGTGCTGCTGGTAGTGCTGCTGGTAGTGCTGCTGGTAGTGCCGCTGGTAGTGCTTGTAGTGCTGGTAGTGTTGCTGGTAGTGCTGCTGGTAGTGCTGCTGGTAGTGCTGCTGGTAGTGCCGCTGGTAGTGCTTGTAGTGCTGGTAGTGCTGCTGGTAGTGCTGCTGGTAGTGCTGCTGGTAGTGCTGCTGGTAGTGCTGCTGGTAGTGCTTGTAGTGCTGGTAGTGTGCTGGTAGTGTGCTGGTAGTGTGCTGGTAGCCTGCTGGTAGCCTGCTGGTAGTGTGCTGGTAGTGTGCTGGTAGTGTGCTGGTAGCCGCTGTAGTGCTGTAGTGCTGCTGGTAGTGCTGCTGGTAGTGCCGCTGGTAGTGCCGCTGGTAGTGCCGCTGGTAGTGCCGCTGGTAGTGCCGCTGGTAGTGCTGCTGGTAGTGCTGCTGGTAGTGCTGCTGGTAGTGCTGCTGGTAGTGCTGCTGGTAGTGCCGCTGGTAGTGCCGCTGGTAGTGCCGCTGGTAGTGCTGCTGGTAGTGCTGCTGGTAGTGCTGCTGGTAGTGCTGCTGGTAGTGCTGCTGGTAGTGCTGCTGGTAGTGCTGCTGGTAGTAGTTGTGCTACAAAATGTGGCAGTCTCCCTTTTTTAGGTAGGAGTTACCTTTTTTTTTCTTTTTTCTTTTTTTTTCTTGAAGATTTATGCTGCCTATTATGGATAAGCCTGAATAGACTTGTTTTCACCATTAGACAGTTTGTCGATAGAAAGCCCGAGCCTACACTTTTACCGATCCAAGGGATTTTTAACCCCCCACACCACATAGACATGGTATGAGAGCAACTGGCCTTTGATGACGCTGTAAGTTATTGACAGCGGTGGAACTCCAAATTGGCAGAGGTGGGGCATGGGGAGTCGAACCACCAACATTCAGATTAGGAGTCTGACCTGGAAGAAAGTCAAACACTCTAACCACTCCGCCACAGAGAACACACATATCTTTGCTCTATACTGTTTCTGATTTTAGGTGACCCTTTTGATGGGGTTTTCATTCTTCATTCGCGGCTTGCGTAGGTTGTGCAAACATGTACCTTTGTCTGGCAATTGTTACTATTTTCTGTAGTTTCTTTAGTTTTTTTTAGTCGCAGAAATCAGTTTCCCTTGATGGGAAATGGGTTTTGCAATATCCATTCCATGAATTCGCTCCTACATATCGAGGTTGTGGCTTCTCAGCTTGTATTGAAATACATAGTTAGATCTAACATTGATATGATCGTCGACACTTTCAAATGTAGTCAACATTCAATACTATATCATATATGTGCAATCTTGGCATTTTTAATTGTGAAAAAAGTGACAAATAACGATCAATCAATGTGTCACGATTCTCAAACTAAATTACTCTAAATCACATATGTTCAAGATATTTCTTTGTCAAAGAAAATACCAGTCAGAATTATCACGTTTAGTGACGTAGCATAGCTCAGGTGTAAAAGCAATGGCTCGCTGATCGCAAAGTGTTGGTTCAAGACCCAAACAGCAGCAAGATAGCAAGTCACGTGTGTGCTGGCCTCGTGTTTGAGCAGCAGAAAGGCCGAGTGCATGCAGGATTCCTTCCGCTGTGTGCAACAAGAAACCAGACACTTATTTCGAAACAAGAGTGCACGTAGGCCATGGCAATCCTGACCTTTCACTGGCAAAAAAACAGGTGTATCGTAACCATAGCACAATTATACTCTCCAGTCATCGTAACCACAGAGGAGGAGCCTGAGCAGCCAGGAACCTGCTAGAGGCAACCAAGTAAAACCCAGTCTGGGAAATTTCAGGAAAGTAGTATGAGTGTAATTAATTAGGCTGTTTAATATAAGCTAGCAGATACACAACGGGACATGAGCTCTGTGAAATGACACACAACGGGACATGAGCTCTGTGAAATGACACACAATAGGACATGAGCCCTGTGAAATGACACATAATGGGACATGAGCTCTCTGAAATGACACCCAATGGGACAGGAGCGCTCTGAAATGACACACAATGGGACATGAGCTCTCTGAAATGACAGTCAATTAACGTGTGTTTTGTGTGTTTGTTCTTTTATATCACAGCAAGATCTAAGGTCATATCAGGACAGGTACCGACAGTGACAATGCCCACTTATGGTAACTTTATAGTGCTGCCCCACTGGGAGACCAGGCTGCCAGCACCAAGACTTGATACCCCACTCAGTCACATTATCCTGACACGGAGCCAACCAATCCTTGCCCTATCCTAATAATGATGAGCGTCTGGCTAGGAAGCGATGAGTATAAATTTTTAAGTCATTGGTTTGACTCGACCAGGGTTCGAATCCACAAACTCATGGATTGGGATCCCTCAATCTCCCAAAACAGAGGATGGACGCTCAACTCATTCGGCCACCCCGCCTGGTCCGGTGAATTGACGAGAAGAGTGGAGACATGCAATTAGATTCCCAAATGTGGAGTGTTCTGCAATCCCTTGTACACACATTTACCTAGAGAAACCCTGAAATTCACAAGAGCTTGTTTAGCTTATGTGGATGATCACCAACCCGCCCTCAGTTCCTGATATGATGTTACACATTGCCAGTAACGAAAACCCCAACAACCAACCGTCCATCAGTTGTGGTTGATGTTGCGCTTGGATTTGAGAGGATATTTAAGTATTTTGCAAATTCATGAAACTATCCGTAGTTGCACACCTGAGTCCGGCCATCTTCAAAGAGAACTCTGTACCCAGACCAATGTTCCCTACAGCTGGTGGTCTGCTATCAGAGGGACAGTCAAAGGAGACAAGTGGTTCACACTTACAAAACAACACACACATGGCAGGGGCTGGCCGATCACAGGGGTTGTAGAAAACAGGGTTTTACAATAGGGCTTTCTATCGACCACCTTATGAAATCCCGTATTTGCGGTTCCCCGCATTCCATATATGCGGGCATTTAAATGCTATTGATGGCCGATCCCGTTAGGCGGTACATGTAGGTTATGGTTACTTTCATTACGTTCAATCAGGTTTTAGCTGTAGTGCTCAACAAGGCTAGACTGCCCTAATATCCTGTATAAGGCATAATATCCTGCATAAGTCTTAATATCCTGCATAAGGCATAGTATCCTGCATAAGGCATATGAATCAAAGTTCCTGCATCTCATATCTGTATTAGATCAATTACATGCTAGAGCTTACCCCATAGTAGATACAACACACAACACAACACACGATCCGAGTTCAGCACCAGTAGAAGTGTTGATAGATAAGACGCTGATTGCTTAGTTTTATACACTTATATATTGTTTTCAGATACATACAACAGTGGATGTAAGAGACCTTCTCATTGGCTATTACGCTCATGCAAAGCAGTCACTCCTCTCCTGCATGATCTCTCCCTAACATAGTTCACCATTGGCTGCTTTTCACCCCCCTCCCACCCAGCTCTGGACACCACCTGGCCATATTGGGATTACCTAACATGACAGATACAGAGTGGCTGGGCGAGATAAGGGGGGAGGGATTCTGCTTAAAGGGGCACTGCTTCCCTCCCCCAGAGTGAGCATTATAAAGGGAGTACTGTTTCTTATTTAGCCATCTTGATACTCAATATATACTTAACTGGAGAATTTTACAACCTGTCTAATGGTGAAAACAAGACTGTTCACACTTATCCATGATAGGCAGTATAAATCTTCTATAAACAATAGCTGGAAGTATAAAATAACACAAATTACCTATCGTGCATAACTAGCACTAATGTAAAACCATCACCTTGATTATTGAGGAATATGCTAAGTGTCCAATGGGTCACACAGGGACGATTGGAACCAACCTCACCCCCACCCACCCAAGTGCTTGGATACGTGAAATTGTTGTCCTCAAAGTTCCAACTATTGTAGCCACATTAACCAGGGGTGAAGGTGGTCTGCAGGAAAAGATGCGAAATCATGTCGAGACCATAGCACTACCTAGCTGAGGAGCAGGGGGGGGGGGGTTATGACCCTCATATAAAAATATATCAAATATATAAATATATAAATGTATATAGGCCCATAGTTGTGCATACTTCCCACAATTGCACATAAATCATAATTATGTATACATACACCAATAGCAATACGCATTAATACACCACTATGCATAGACAATATAATATGCATAAATACACAAATACCTTGTATATATACACAAATATGTTAGTTGTACTAGACTTACTTGTAAGTTGAAGTATTACTAAGATTCTTACGAATCTAAGAATACGAAGGTAAGGAAAAAAACATACAGATATGTACATAAATATAAAGACAATTTATTTATAACATAAATGTATATATATGCATTGGAAGTGTTAACGTCTATTTACGTAGGTAATATTGATGTATTAATGCTCAAAGGCTCAGCTCTGATTGTTGTCATGACATTTAATGACGATCGTGACCTTAAGACTCATTTGTGTCAAAAAGCAACAACAAGAAAAAAGATCTTATTATAACGTGAACTCTGTTCATTACAGCGGGCATGCGCAATAAGTGTGATGACTGAGGTGAGGGTGAGGGTGTGGGTGAGGTGAGGTGAGGCTGAGGGTGAGTGTGAAGGTGAGGGTAAGGGTGATAGTGACGGGGTGGGTGAGGGTGAGAGTGATAATGAGGGTGGGATTGAGGGGTGAGGGTGGGATTGAGGGGTGAGGGTGAGGTGAGGTTAAGGGTGAGGGTGTGGGTGAGGGTGAGGGTAAGGGTGATATGCGGGTGGGTGAGGTGAGGTAGAGGTGATAATGAGGGTGGGATTGAGGGGTGAGGGGTGAGGTTGAGGGTGTGGGTGAGGGTGAGGGTGGTTGTTTGTTGTTGTTTTACGTCCTAGCAACTCGACCAGGATTCGAACCCACGACCCCACGATCTACCAGCAAGGGAAACGAACGCTCTAACTCATTCGGCCATCCCGTCTGGTCCGGGTGTGAGTGAGGGTGAGAGTGTGGGTGAGCTGAGGGTGAGGTGAGGGTGTGGGTGAGTGTGAGGGTGTGAGTGAGCGTGTGGGTGAGGGTGTGGGTGAGTGTGAGGGTGAGGATGATAGTGATGGTGAGATGAGGGTGAGAGTGGGATTGAGGGGTGAGGGTGTGATTGAGGGGTGAGGGTGTGATTGAGGGGTGAGCAGTGAGTGTCTAGGGAGTAATTACTCCTTATTTAAGTGTTAAGGCGGACACATCTAATGAGCAGCAACACTTGTCTAACTCTCACTCTCAGTCGTCCACAACTGGTTCATCAAAGGCTGTCGTATGTGCTGCCCTGACTGTGGGAAAGTGCATATAAAAGACCCCTTGTTGCTTATCGGAAAGAGTAGCCTACGTGGTGGCAACAGATTTCTTGCAAAGAAATATGTCAGAATGACCATGTGTGAAATCCAATAGCCGATGATAAAAATCAATGTGCTCTTGAGGCGTCGTTGTTGTTAAAAAAACACACACACCTTATTTTCACTCTCAGCAGGCTTCACAGGACGGGATGGCTGAGTGGATAGAGCGCTCGCTTCCCATGCAGGAGGTTGTTGGATAAATGTCAGGGCTATTCAAAGCCATACTTGCAGCATTAATAATATTATTAACACTTGCCAGTGGAAGGACATGCAGTGGTGGCGGCACGGTACCCCAATATGGCAGCACTATTAAGTCTCCGCCTTGAGTGTCTGGTGTCGCCACCTGCACCCCCAGCGTCTTTAGATGGCACACACCCGGCCATATCGACACATCGACACCACCAGCAACATCAACACCAACACCAACACCAGCATCACCATCAACACTAACATCACCACCAACTCAACGCTCTAGAATAGAAAGTCAGCCCGCCGTACTAGTGTAAAACATCATCATCATGCTGTCGGTCGCGATGCGACAAAGACTGCTTTCATTACTTGACTGCCGCTCTCCATTTAGCTCTGATTTGGACGTGTTGGAGGATGCCAAAGTCCCAGAACATCCCCCGTGGTCGTTGAGAAAGCCATCGGTTATCCTCCGACTCACGGAACTGAGGAAATCTGGGACACATCCACTCGAGTACCAAGGACTGCATGCAGAGATTCAAGGCCAGTTTGCAGACCACCTCTCCATATACACTGATGGTTCGAAAGACCAAAGCCGGGTAGCTGCTGCGGCAGTCTGTCGACGGGAAAAATTTGGTGTACGTTTGCCCGATCAGAGCTCGATTTTCACTGCAGAGGCCCGAGCACTCCTTCTCGCTTGAGTGTATCGAGGTATCCAACCACACCAACTATGTTATATACAGTGAGTCCTTCTCTTGCCTCCTGGCTGTTGCTGGACTGAAAACGAATCACCCTATTCTAGCAACGTCATTTATAAAATGAACCAACTGACAACAGATGGGTATGATATCCACCTGTGCTGGGTGCCTGGCCATGCTGGCATACAAGGAAACGAACGAGCTGATCGGGCTGCGAAGAAGGCCCTGAACTGTGATCTTGAACCGTGTCTGATCCCTCACTCTGATCTGAAACCACTAATAGCCACCCACATAAAATCCAAATGGCAACATGAGTGGGATGAAAACATTAATAAACTTAAAGAAATTGAACCATCTGTGGGAAAGCCACCACAGACTCATGCGGGAGGTCGGCGGGACCAAGTGGTCCTTAGCCGCTGCCGTATTGGCCACTCGTGGCTTACACATGCTTTTCTGCTCAAGGGGGAACCTCCCCCTGAATGTATTGGGTGTCAGTCCCCGCTGACACTCAAACACATTTTACTAAGTTGCGTTGATTTTTTGGCCCTGCGCCAACAGTTCTACACTGCAGACAGTATGCATGACCTTTTTACTAAGGTAAAACAGGAAAACATTTTAGCCTTTTTGAGGGCAGCTGGACTGTACCACCTCATATAGTTTACTAAATAGATTCTATCAATTATTAATAAAACTTTTCTTTTTCTATGGGAATTTGTTTCCCTTGACCACAAATATATGATTGTGAGCTTTCTAATTTAATGAGTGTCTATTGGCACATAATTGATTGTCTGCTTTTACATGTAAAAGCGATGGTTTGAACAAAAAACAAACATTTCTCGCCGTGAATATGGCCTATGCTGCCGACACGGCGTAAAGCAACCACCAATCAATCAATCAACCATTTAGCTCTCTGCTGTGAGAGTTGCGTCCATGAGTCGGTCTTATGCGGTTGTACATTTCATGAAAGCTGTCTGCAAAAGTGTTGAAGTGCTGCTGGCTTTTGCAAGTTACCAGCGGCACTCTCTCGGGGAGCAAATAGAGGTTTCACACCGCAAGAACATGTCAAGACAGGCGCAAAACTATTTGTCCCTGCAGTGGCTGGTCGGGAGATGTTGGGAGTTCCATACATCAACCGCCCTTAATGCTGCCACAGTGACATGGTTTTCTGTTTAGGGTTTGCTCCCTTAGCCTTCAGTTCTGTCAAGGACCTGTGCCACAAGGCAGTGGTTTAGAACTCTGCAAGGCAGGGGCGTCAAACTCCCTGAGGTATTGCTATACCTGCATACCTTTGTAAAACAACATATATATATATGTGTATATGCATGTATATATATAAATAGTAATCGGGTGGCCAGTCCACCACGTGACCGGACAGGCCCTAATGACGTCACAGAGTGGAATTTCTAGTTGAGCGTAGATCGTGATCCACCCCCAGTTACCCTCCGTTTGAGACAAAACCGTTCAGCCTGTTACGTGTTAGGTTCAACATTTAAACAGGACAAATACACTAATTGTTTACATCTTTGTATAATAAATTACCAGCCCCACCCATGACAGACACCAACCAGATCACTTACCCTATCCCCCTCCCCCCCCCCCCCCCCAACCTCTAAGCATTTTTAATTACTTTTAAATAATAATTTTAACAACTGTAATTCCGCAACCACCCCGGCCACGCGTTTCTCACGTTCCAATCACCCCCCCCCCAACCCCACCCAACCCCACCCCCACTCACCGCCCTCCACACTAAACGCCTCACATAGCGGTGTCCGCAGCTGCCCACACCTGGTCCGTAGTAATGAGACACTTGCCAGCCTCCCGCCGCCCTCAACACTCCCACCTTCACTTAGGTATTCCCCCATCCCCACCTCTACCCCACACACCCTACCAACCCCACAACCCCAACTCCCCTCCCAACCCCCACCCCCACACACACTCCCACCCCTCACACCTCCCCACCCCTACACACCCTCCCCACCCCTACACACCCTCCCACCCCACACACCCTCCCACCCCACACACCCTCCCACCCAACCCACCCCATCCCACACCCACACCCACACCCCCATCCCCAACCCACACCCCCTCCCAACCCCCACACCCTCCCCAACACACCCTCCAACCTCCTCCATCCACACTAGGTAGTTCCCCGCCCCCCCCCACCCCCCCACCACCACCCGCCCCCTAGTGATGCCCTCCCCACCTCCTCCCCCTACCCCTCCTCACCCCCCGAACACACCACACCCCCTCCTCACCCCCCACCTGCCTCACAGCGGCCCTCACTTGCACACCTGAGTCCGGCCAATAAGGATCGTTTGTTGAGCTTTGGCGTCACAGCATTATCTAAGATAATATCAGGACGGGTGTTGATTTCACAGTGCGCATTTCTGACTATATAGTGCTGCCCCAGATGGAATACCAAACTGCCGGCACCGTGGCTCGATAGCTCACCCAGTCTCAATAGCCTGAGAATCATGGCCCTAATCTATTAATTCCGATCGCAAGGTGCATCAATTTTGTACGTCATTGGTTTGACTCGGCCGGGGATAAAAACCTGAAAAAAAGGTGGGATGACGATTGACATGTTTTTGGAAGATGGCATAAATACGCTGACTCATCATTAATCGGTTCCCACCTTGTTGCAATTAGCGGCAGGGAAGGCAACGCGGCTAACAAGAAAAGGTGAGGGGGTTCTTCAAACTCACACACACTCACAGACACACACACACACTCAAACACTCACGCACACACACATACACACAGACTCACACATACACACTCACTCATACACACACTCACATACACAGACTCAC